>CM055826.1:3148168-3194906 GCA_029582265.1 Zoroaster sp. YZ-2022
TGCGGGGGTTACCCCTTTTATTGAAAAAGCCTTCCTTGGATAATGACACTTTGAAACAGTATCAAACACTGCTTTTCTATCCAAAAGTTATTGGAGAAGACTGCTTTGACACGTGTTTCTGATCATAATAATAACTTACACTGTAAATTTCAATCAGCTTACAAGTCTGGCCTAGCACAGCACGAGACGCGCGTTGTTGAGAGTCAAGTGATATAATACGTGTGTTCCGGACCATAAATGTCCGGCGTACCATTATGTCACCAAGTACAATTATATCCGCAAAGAACCGATTTGGGCCCATTACGTCCGGGCCCGTACGGCGAGGAACCATTACGTCCGAGGAAATCATTACGTCCGGAGGAACCATTACGTCCGCCTATTACGTCCGCGGAACCATTACGTCCGACCCATTACGTCCGCAGAAACCCGTACGTCCGCGGGAACCATTACGTCCGGACTCATTACGTCCGCGGAACCGTACGTCCGACCCATTACGTTCGCGGGAATACCACATGCCCGTCCACGGAACCATTAGAGTCCGGCCCATTACGTCCGCGGAAGATTACGTCGACCCGACTTATTACGTTCGCGGAACCATTACGTCAATGACCCATTACGTCCGCGGAACCGACACGTCTCGACTCCATGCCCGATCGCAGGCCATTAAGTCCGACCCATTACGTCCGTGGAACCGTACGTCCGCGAAACCATTACGTCCGCGAAACCGTACGTCCGACTTCCATTACGTCCACGGGCCCACAATCAAATAATGTTTGAACACGTAACGTTGAGGGAGTAAAACCCCAATTACTTAGAACACCATTTCGCTGCCGTACCGCATGCTGCAAAATTGGTTGTGGTAAAGAAACCACTGGTGTTAATTTTCTATGTTTTTGCACCGTAAGTACTACAGTGCAAAAAACTGTATATTAAATAGTACACCAGTGGTACTCCTTATGAAGCACGATAATTTCCGACGCTTTATTAAATTAACACCAGTGGTTTTAACAACCCAATTTTGCCGGTAGAGCGTTGTGTATCGAAACCATTCAAGCCCAAAGTAATTGGTCTTTAACTTCCCAACGTTACACGTGTTCAAACATTATTTGAGTTTAAGGGTAAACCCTGCGGACATAATAAGTCGGGTCGGACATAATGGGTCCGTGGACGTAATGAGTCGAACATAATGAACGGACCGCGGACGTAATGGGTCGGTTATAATAATTCCGTAATGGTAACAAATCCCGCGGACGTAATGGGTCGGAAATCGTAATGGGTCGGACATAATGGGTCGGACATAATGACCCGCCGGACGCCCAATGGGTCCGGACACTCGTAAGGGTTCCGCAGACGTAATGGGTCCAGGACATGTTGGTCTTCGACTCGAGATGGTCGCTGGCGGGTCGCATAATGGACCCACCGGACGTAATGGGTCAGACATAATGGTTCCACCATGGACGTAATGGGGTCGGACAGCCAATGGTTCCGCGGACGTAATGGGACCCGCGGACGTAATGGGTAAGGACGTAATGGGTAGGACATAATGGAATGGCCAAATCGGTTCGCGGACATTATGGTCCGGAACATACGTGCGATTGACACTCGACAAGCCGTTTTTGTGGTGTTACTATAGATTTGTCTGCTGCTTTTGAAATTACTGACCATTGTATATTGTTAAATAAATTGTCTAGTGTTTTTGGCAACAAAACAGACACACGTTTGTTCCAGTCCAATGCACACTTGCACTGCAGAGTACAGAAGACCCATGACATTGAAAAACAGTTTGGTCAACACCATGAGCACCAGCGGCGTAGTCGGAGGGGTGCTATGGGCGTGCCCCCAAATTTCCAGTGCCCCCACAAATTTCAGTGCCCCCCACAAACTACCAGTGCCCCCACAAATTTCCAGTGCCCCCCACAAATTTCCAGTGCCCCCACAAATTTCCAGTGCCCCCACAAATTTCCAGTGCCCCCCCCACAAATTTCCAGTGCCCCCCCCCACAAATTTCCAGTGCCCCCACAAATTTCCAGTGCCCCCCCACAAATTTCCAGTGCCCCCCCACAAATTTCCAGTGCCAGTCCCACAAATTTCCAGTGCCCCCCCACATATTTCTAGTGCCCCCCCCCCACAAATTTCCAGTGCCCCCCCCCCCCCAGGTGCCCCCACGAAAAATCCTCATAGTGCCGCAAAAAACAGAAAAGAAAAAGAAAAGGGGGAAACCCATACCCCTGGGCCCCCCACTGAAAAAGTCCTGGCTACGCCACTGATGAGCACAAAAGCAGAAGGAATTCAAATCGGAATTTTCAGTGTCTTGGCTGTCTTTTCTGTCATCTCAATACCGTGTGGGACCTCCACGGTTGCGAATGCACTCCCTGCAGCGTTGCGGCATGCTTCTGATGAGTCTGCGAATAACATCTTGGTCAATATCTTGCCAGGCCCTACGGAGTGGTTCAGTGAGTTCCTGCACTATCTGAGAAGGACGTGGCAGCCTTCGAACAGTGCGCTGAAGCAGGTCCCACAAATGTTCAAGGGGATTAAGGTCGGGGGATCGTGCTGGCCAGTCCATTCGCTGAATCCCTTCCTCTTCAAGGAAGTTGTTCACCACCCTAGCTCTGTGCGGACGGGCATTGTCATCCATTAACACAAAGTTTTCACCTACTGCACCAGCATATGGCATAACAATTGGGATAAGGATCTCATTGAGGTAGCGCTGTGCATTAATCCCACCCCTAGGGAAGATATAGAGGTCTGTACGACCCCCAATGCTGATTCCTCCCCAGACCATTACTGAACCACCTCCAAAATGATCGTGTTCCACCATGTTGTCCACTTGAAAACGATGCTCTTTCTTTCTCCCTCCCTTTCTTTCTTTCTTTCTTTCTTTCTCCCTTTCTTTCTTTCTCCCCAGACTCGGACACGTCTATCCTTAGTCGAAACACAAAACCTGGATTCATTGGTAAAGAGAACATGAGTCAAGTCCACATGAGCGTTGGCAAAGTTGCGTCTGGTTCTGCGATGTGCTACAGTCAGAGCAGGTACCACATTTGGTCTTCTGGCATGACGACCATCACCGTGAAGACGCTTGCGTATGGTTTGGTCACAAACTTGCACTCCTGTTGCATTGTGGAAGGCACCACGCAGTTGAACAGCTGTATGGAACCGGTTCCTAGTGGTCAGAATTCTCAGGTAGTGGTCTTGGGCAGGGGTTGTGGCCCTTGGCCGACCTTGTCCAGGTCTCCTATGGTACTGACCAGTCTCTCTGTACCTCTGTACACATCTACTAATGACACTCTGAGACACTCCAAGTCTATCAGCCACTTGCCTCTGAGTCATCCCATCTTCAATCATTTGAACTGCTCTGGCAACTTCAACGTCAGTAAGTTGTCTCCAAACAGCACCACAAGTGACTACCACCAGAATTAATGTGCAAAGACAGTGAAAGATGGCCATCTTGAAATTGTGCAATACCTGACCAATGCACATCACCAAATGCTTTTTGATCCTTCCAGTCAACTGGACTCTGAAACACATGACTGAGCAATTGCATCATGTGACGTTCTCTGGTGCTTAACCAAGCATGAACATGTGCTGCAGTGTACAATAAGTAAAATCAACTATACACCTGGCTGAAATTTCCAAAGGCAAATGTTTGATCCTTTAATTTTTTTGAGTAGTGTACAAACTGGACGCTTATCTTTGATTGAAAGTGTTCCATCGTAAAATAGCAAAATTGTTATTTTTTCTTCACAGATGTGTTCATCGCATCTAGCTATAATCTAGCTATAACCACAGTGAGCCATTCATTTTCCAGACGAATTTTTAATAATCAAAATCAAGCACATAGCCTACTATTTGAAATTCACTTGAAAAGCACCCGAACACGTCGCAGTAATTTGTTTTCATGATATTGCATCTGTTTTAGCGAACGATTTAACAATGTAAATGACAAAAATGTACGGAGGACTAACTTTTATGAATGACTGCAATTCTGCCAAAATAAGGGAAAAAATTGGCATGGAAGAAAGATACACGTGATTTTTTTTTACCACTTTTTTGGCTCAATTTCCGGACACTAAAGATGATTATTTCTGGTAAAATCTTGATTATTATATGCATGATGAACCAAACGACAGTAAAGCCTTAATGTACCTGTGTACACTGCATACTGTAATTTTAAGCATATAGTGTAATTTGCTATACAAAATTAACAGATTTAAGTTTTGAGGCTTTGTATGGTGGAATATCGATATCGTTTCGGTTTGCGGTAACACCATGTGTTTATCTCAACTAACGTGAAGCTGAGGTACAGGTTCTGAAAAGAACCGTATCGCACAACTCGTATCTCAACCTTCGTTAAGTGAGAAAGGTTCAAGGGAGAACCAATTTCGGGCAACTCGTTTTTCTCTAATGTCGCTAAGTGAGAAATATGGTTCAGGGAGAACCATGAGGACTTCACGGGTTAATATGGTTCAGGGAGAACCATGGGGACTCCACGGGTTATTCTCAACGTTTCGATTAGCCTGCTCTAATCTCCTGACGAAGATTAGAGCAGGCTAATCGAAACGTTGAGAATAACCTGTGAAGTTTATATTAGGCAACTCGCACAATATAAACACCATGGAAGAATAAAGTTGACACCACTGATGTTATTTTAACACCTCAGTTTTTGCAGAAAAAATGAAGAAAAAAATCATAATTTCGCCATGTTTACGCATGCCGTTAGGCATGCCGTTTGTACAATGTGCATTGATATCCCGATTGGATAATTTGTATGCATTTTAGTTTGGGCTAATTAGTGGATCGATTAACTGGGGGCGCTAATAGATTATAGCTAGAGATGTGATGAACACATCTGTGAAGGAGGGGGAAAATACGATTTTGCCATTTTACAATGGAACACTTCTCGTCAAAGATAGGCATGCCGTTCGATAAATTGGGGGCGCTGATAGATTATAGCTAGAGATTACGATGAACACATCTGTGTAGAAAAAATTACCATGTTGCCATTTTACGATGGAACACTTCCCGTCAAAGTTGTGCGAATCGTCTTTGTGCATTTACTGTGAAACTGTACGTTTACACTCAATGACGGATATTGACGGCCTGGCGGTAATTAAATTCGTGCCAGCACCAAATTTCGTGCTAGCACTAAATTCGGTGCTGACTTCAGCCTGGTGAAAGTTTTCCACACAAATACAAATATTAGGCCTACTAGTACTAGTACCATACCAGTAACCAGACTGAAGCTAGCCGCGTATTGGGCCAGATAGGCTATTCCAACCGCGGATTCACGAACTACCCAGCCGCGTATTCAACAAAAATTGAATCCATGCAGTTCAAGGTGGTGAAATAAACATTTTATTTCAGAATGTTTCCTGGATATTTTGAACGAAATTTTATATTATCTTTATTTATCACCAAATTGTGTTCAATATTCTTAAAAATCATAATACTGGGTATACTTGAATGTACACAAAGGTAATTTGGCTTACTAATTAGTGAGTAATTAGCCGCTACAACGTAGACCTAATTATTCAGTATATACTACACAGATATTGAATAAGTTCCACCCACCCCAAACAAAATGTACCCTTCATGTTCAATAAATTATGAAATTTTGTTTTATAATCTTAAAGACCATACCACTGGGCACACGTAATTTTGGAGGCGGCTAATTTGGTTCACTAATTAATGGTTAATTGGCCGCTAGAATAGACGCCATTTTCTTACTCAATATGCGGTATATTGTACACATACCGACTATGATTGCACTTACCCGAAACAAAATGTACCCTTCGTGTTCAATAAATTATGAAATTTTATTACATAATCTTAAAGACCATACCTACTGGGCACACTTAATTTTGGAGGTGGCTAATTTGGTTCACTAATTAATGGTTAATTGGCTGCTAGAATAGACGCCATTTTCTTACACAATAGTTTAGTTTTATTTATTTATTTATTGTCTGGTTCAATGCCACCCCTAAGTGCGAAATTGATAAACTGAATCGGGTGGCTAAAAATGCATCAAACGTAATTGGAGTTAAGTTGGATGACATGAAGACAATCTATTATAAGAGAATGAAGAAGCATGTGGATAATATTGTTAAGGATATTCATCATTCAGCTAATGAGTTCTTCCACCTGATGCCTTCAGGAAGAAGGATGAGATCCATCAGTGCAAAAACTGGCCGTCTTAAGAATAGTTTTATACCATCGGCCTTGCGGGTTTTTAATAATGGGAAATTTTAAATTTAGGATATTGTAATTTTAGGTATATTTTTTATTGTATTGATTGTTGTAATTATTGTTTAATTGTATTGTACGTGTATGATGTTGCGAGTCCAATATTACAAATTCCTGTGATTGTTTTTAATCATTGGCTAAATAAATAAATAAATAAAACTAAACTATTGTGTAAGAAAATGGCGTCTATTTTAGCAGCCAATTAGCCATTAATTAGTGAACCCAATTAGCTACCTCCAAAATTAAATGTGGCCAGTGGTATGGTCTTTAAGATTGTGGAAAGAAAATTCATAATTTATTGACTATGAAGGGTACATTTTGTTTGGGATAAGTGCAATCATAGTCGGTATGTGTACAATATACCGCATATTGAGTAAGAAAATGGCTTCTATTCTAGCAGCTAATTTGCCATTAATTAGTGAACCAAATTAGCCACCTCCAAAATTATGTGTGCCCAGTGGTATGGTCTTTAAGATTATAGAATAAAATTTCATAATTTATTGAACATGAAGGGTACATTTTGTTTGGGGTAAGTGCAATCATAGTCGGTATGTGTACAATATACCGCATATTGTGTAAGAAAATGGCGTCTATTCTAGCAGCTAATTAGCCATTAATTAGTGAACCAAATTAGCCACCTCCAAAATTAAGTGTGCCCAGTGGTATGGTCTTTAAGATTATAGAATAAAATTTCATAATTTATTGAACATGAAGGGTACATTTTGTTTGGGGTGAGTGGAACTTATTCAATATTCGTGTAGTATATACTGAATAATGAGGTCTACGTTGTAACGGCTAATTACTCACTAATTAGTAAGCCAAATTACCTTTGTGTACATTCAAGTATACCCATTGTTATGATTTTTAAGAATATGGAAAAAAAAATTGGTGATAAATATAGATAATATAAAATTTCGTTCAAAATATCCAGGAAACATTCTGAAATACAGAGTGCTTATTTCACCACCTTGAACTGCATGTTTTCTATTTTTTTTGAATACGCGGCTGGGTAGTTTGTGAATCCGCGGTTGGAATTTCTGGCCCAATACGCGGCTAGCTTCAGTCTGGTAAATTATGTGACCACACTGTAGTCACGTGTACGTATACCTCGTCGTCGATCGTGTGTGCATCACGCATACAGCTTATCATGTGTGTTGGATTTGTTTTAATGGAACGCCAAAGAGGCATTTAATTTATTAGGGTTTTGCATGGTCGCCGAAACCCTATTGTTTTCGTTCGATTATTTTTAGGTGTTCGAGCTATAGCGCGAACACCTCTCGTTATTTATTGTTCGTTTTTTAAAAACTTTTTCTTCTCCTTCTCAGTGAGAAGAACCCAACAAAAAAGGATAGTTGCAAAGTTCACAGCACATTAAACTAAACACATACTTTGACCTTATTTAACATGTAGTTGTGTCCTAAGTTGTGACGTCATGGTGAGGTCATCAGATATCGAATTACACTTAAGCAAAGTTTAGTATTTCAAAACTTTGCATCATCTGAAAGATCTTGAATTATATGATTTTTTGTTCACAGGCGTGACCCCAATCTGACCTCTCCTTCCAGTTGAAACCGGAAGTTGAATATTTCAAAAAATCATATCTCATGAACCACAGAAGATATTTTCACAATCTTTGCATTATCTTAAATATCTTGAATTATGTCCCATTTCTTACATAGACATGACCCAATTTGACCTTTCGGTTCGAAAACGGAAGTTTAAATAAACAACTATTCATCAGAAGTACTATGCACATTTCGCGTGTGAACGTCCTTGAAGTTCTCTCACACAGAGACACGAGGCATTAAAGTTCACTGTTCATCTCCGACATACAACAGCAATCTACGTCACGTATTCTGTCTTAGTTTCATTCACCTCATGGTTGAGTTCTTCTCTAATGAGAATACATTACGTTTCGTCGTTGCCAGCACCCACAGTTTACGGTAATTTCACTATTGTTGTCCTTTATTTCGAGCTGTCATTTTTGTACATAGTTTTGGAATTGTTAACGCTTGTTCTAAATCTAAGAGTGAATTCTAACAGATCGTTTGTTGGCATTCATGACTTTTCGCGATTGATGCAGTCAAATTAACAGTCATCGATGCGCAGAGGATTTGTTATTTTTGCTTTTGTTTATAAGGGATCAATCAATTTTATGGTGCAGTTTTCCAATGCGCCCTTGACAAAAGGTTTTCAGGCACTGGAGTTAATTTAAATACAAGATCAATTAATTTTGATTTTGAGACAAGAGATCCAGATCTTCTTATTTTAATTTATGTATTTTATTTCTTTTTTAAAATTATTTTATCAACTTAATTAAATTTAATTTTGCAAATGGAATAATGTGTATATATAGTTTTTAACGAAAACATCAACAACTTCCACAATGATTGTTTAATAAGCAATGTGGCAGATAAAGCGTTAGGGTTAAATACCTCCTCAATACCTCCTCTAGCGAAGATTTTTGGCGAGAACGAGAAAAAATAGCGTGTCGGAAAATTTGACAGACTTGTTATTAAGTTGATATTTCTGAACTGAGTTTTGTGTCGGTAAATTTACCCCAAACAATGTTGCCTCTACTTTGAAAATCCTGGCTACGCGACTTGTCTTTCAACAGTATTTATTCAAAGTTTTGAGAGCTTCTCCGAATTAAACCATTTTATTTAAAAGCTGTAAAACAATTTTACAACCAACTGGAATAATATGAAACATGATTCAACTTCGTTACAGTTTCTGTTCCCCATAAACGTTAGGGTGGCCCAATTATTATATTATAGGGCAAACAAGTATCTGGTCTCTGGTCATCCGTCGGCTTTAAAAGTGATGCGGTGATGCGATGGCCTTTTCTTTGTTTTTCTTTGTTTTTTGCCAAGAAGTAAATACATGATACATGTATACGCGGGACCAAACTTCCCATATACAAAGTATATATGGGCCTCACAAATCACTGCAGGCATACGATCATACCCTTAGTGAAAAGTCGTTTAAAGCACACAGCACGGCAGAAATCCAATCGATCCAGCAATTTCACAGCAAAAACAAAAACAAACATCACACAAAACAAACAAACAGACAATAAATTAAAAATGCCAACGCGCGGATCTGATGAGGCGACGCGCGTGGAGACCAGAAACCGCGATTTTTGACCTAATCAAACATGTTAAAGTTGGGAATAACCAGTTTGGGATGCATTGGTTTGTATCCAATTTCAACTTGACATATTGTTTTTAAAAAAATTGAAGGAGTATTTTTCTAACCATAAATTCATCCAAGTCATCAACAGCTCTGTTGTTGTTGTCGAACTTCGAAGCGAGAGGTGTCAGTTTCAAATCACACATAGTTTTTGTTTTTAATCCAGTTCTCTTTATTTTTACATAACATAGGCATCATGCTTATTAAAATTTATTTATATTATTTATAAAGTGAAATTTCAGTATAATCGGTAAGACCAAGAACTCCCAGTCCTATGGTCACAGATACACAGTTAAAACCCATAATACGCTTGACAATCCTATGTGACAGCACTTGGTAACCGCAGGGAATCAGTCCTTCTCGTCAGCAGAGAAAAGGCATGGAGTTTGCTTATTAGTTTATTCATTTTTCTTTGTTTTATTATTCTCAGCAAGTCTGACTCTTTCATTTTCACTCATCTTTTGCTTTCTTCTTTTAGCCATAAAACTCCCGCTCTCCCTGTACCTTCATCTATTCACGGTTAATCCATCATTTGTCTAGTTCTGTACTTGATTCTGCTTCTTGTACCCTCTTCTTTACACACCGTCTGACTATTTTCCGCCCACTCGGGGCTGATCCAGAACATTTTTAGGGGAGCTGAGAATCAAAAACAATTATTTTTCAGTACTACAAAAATTACAATGAAATAATCAAAGGGAGAGAAAAACAAAGCACAGTGAGGGGCAAATGAGAGTGCGTTCTCCCCTCCCCTCCCTCTCTCTCTCTCTCTTTTTCTCTCCTTTTTAATTTTTTTTTAAAATATTTCTTTTAAAACGATTTTAGGGGGGGCTACAGCCCCCTTAGCCCCCCCCCCCCCCCTGGATCCGCCAATGCCACTCCTGTATTTAAGTTTACGTGCTTGTCCGATATATCCTTCATTTTGCCTTTGAGAAAGAACCGGCTAGGTTTGAAACATAAGGCCAATAACTATATTTTGCATTTACACTACAGGTCATTTAGGTTGGTGAGCACAATGGTCTGCAACAGCTAATGTGTTTAATTATGAAATTAAGATGTTGGAAACTTTAAAGAAAAGCGATAAATATTTCAAACACGCTTGATTTTGATTGACAGCCGTGCTGACCAATTGGAAGACTGCACACACGCCCACTGCCGTTACATACAATAAATTATGTGGTCACGTACAAGCTGAGAATTAAAACAGTGATGGGCCAACATATTATTTTAATGTGAGATTTTATTTTATTGGTACTAATCCTTGACAGATTATTTCGTTCAATGTCTCAAATGAAAGCTTATAATAACTTCCTTAACCCCAGCAAAATAGCAATTCAACATTCAAATAAATAATAATAATAATAATTATAAACATCAGACATGGTATTTTCCATGGCGATTCCCTGTCTCCACTGTTGTTTGTTTTGGCGCTGTTCCCTTTGACGATGATTTTGCGGAAGGTTAGTGCGGGATACGAGATGACGAAGATGGATGCAGGATTAATCATCTGCTCTTCATGGACGACCTGAATTTGTTTGCGAAGAACGAGAAAGAGATTGATTCCTTGGTGCAGACTGTACAGATCTTCAGCGATGACATCGGCATGAAGTTTGGTCTGGAGAAATGCGTGTGCTGCGATGACCATGAAGATGGATAAAAGGGTATTCGGATGGAATTACTTTCCCAGATGGCACACAATTGAGGGCGTTGGGTGAAGAAGAAAGTTATAAGTATCTTGGAGTGATTGAAGCAGATCAGGTACTGCACGAGGAATCAAAAGAGAGACTTAAGAAAGAGTATATAAGACGAGTGAAGAAGTGTTTTAAGTCCAAGCTGAATGGAGGGAATATGATAAAGGCGATCAACACTTGGGCTGTGTCGCTGATGAGGTACAGTGCAGGAATTGTCGAGTGGACTAAGGCAGATCTAGATGTTGCTGACAGGAAAACGAGGAAAGTGATGACAATGTACGGTATGTTACATCCACGGTCGAATGTCAGCAGACTCTATCTACTGAGGTCAGAGGGAGGAAGAGGATTACTTAGTGTATCAGACAGCGTTAATATCGAGAGAAGGAGCTTCCAGTGGCATGTAAGTAGTACTCGGGAAAAGTTGTTGAAGGTTGCACAGAAATACATGAAGGCAGACGAATTAGGTCCAAAGGAGTATAAGAATCAAAGAAGAGAAGAAAACACGAGATTTGTGAGGAAAAACCACTCACGGCCGATTCCTGAGATGTACCGTAGAAGTGGCAAGTATGCAATACTTGGGAATGGTTGAGGAGAGAAGAACTAAAGAAAGAAACTGAGGGTCTGATTACTGCAGCGCAAGCCACCAATCTCTGCCGACGAATGTGATGAAGGCAAGGATCGAGAAGTCAGATATCTCTTTTATGTGCAGAATGTGCAATGTGGCGGAGGAGACTGTATTTCACATTGTCAGCGAATGCAGAGTGCATGCTCAGACAGAGTACAAAGGCAGACACGACAAGGTGATCCATTGGGATCTGTGTAAGAAGTACGGTGTCAAGGTGCAATCGAAGTGGTACGACCATGTGCCGGAAAAAGCCAGACGGACCATGTCAAGATTCTTGGGGACTTCAACATCCAGACATAATTATCATGTTATAGAACATAGACGGCCGGATGTTGTTGTCTTGGATAAGCATGAGAAGATGTGTCATCTTATTGATATAGCTGTGCCGGGTGATAGTAGAGTAGCTTCGAAGGAGAAGGAGAAGGTACATAAATATCAGGATTTAGCGAGAGAACTCCCGCAAGCTGTGGCAAGTCAAGATGAAGGTTATTCCTGTGGTAGTGGGAGCACTGGGTACAATCCCGAAGGCGAGTTGGAGAAACATCTCAAGGAGATAGGAACATCTGTTGGCGGCAATTTTAGACAGCAAGGATTCTGCGAAAGACACCCGAGATCTAAGGCTACATGGACGTACGTATATAGCTTGACTCGAGGTGTAATCGGCAGAAAGGAAAACAAGATCTATCTTTTCATGCTTGTGCTAATGCGAAATAATAATATTTTGTAAAGATATAAACACCTTCAGTGTTATTGATCTTATTAAGAATATTTATTAAAAGTTTATAGAGCGTCTCCACATGATACAATTTTTAATTTATTTCTAATTAAATTAACAAATTATTTCCAAGTCTTAGATTAAAAACCGATATCACAACCATCTTGAATTAGATGACGCATTCTGAAATATTCTGAACCCCTATACTTTTACAGTTTGAGATTAGTATATAGGCCTATAACATTTTCTATATTTCTTCTGGCGGACATTTGCATTGAGATACCAGTGTAATGTGACCACCACACAACGTTCGATCTGAAAGACTCCAAGATGATAATCTAAACCAATATTATTTGTTGTTAAATGGCCCAACGGGCGTTCTCTCTATTGCATGCGTTTGACATGATGTGGACCTAGCATCAACAGTTGTTGAAAAAACATAAAAATCCAATATCCATCTGATTTTTTTGTTTTAGTTTTTGTTTTTGAACACAGTGACCGTAAAATACTCATGGCTCAATTATGCAGCAGCAACGGTAGGTATGACCATAGAGTATGACCTTATGATGTGGAATTAATTTCAGTCACTGAGTTATTCTACTCCGATTTCATGCCCTGTTGATCCTGACGATATTGTTCCTTAAGTTATTTACGAGAAAACGAGAACATTCGTGGAATTTGTTGTGTCCTGGGAAATATTAATAATAATAATAATAATTAATAATAATAATTATATATGCATAAGGATAGTCCACCATACGAACTTAAAGGTTACAGTTTTCTTGGTAAAGATAGAGCAGTCAAAAGAGGTGGAGGAGTTGCTTTGTATGTACATAATTCCCTTTCTTTTAAAAAGAGGGATGATTTATCCTTAAACAGCGAGCGCTAGCGATATCTGTGAGTCACTTTTCATCGAAATATCTTCCCCAGGGCGTAAAAATATCATTGTAGGAGTGTTATACAGGCCACCTACGGTCCACCCCGTTGATTTTATTGAATCTTTTGATGACCTTCTACATTTAATCAATCAGGAAAATAAGCTCACGTTTTTCATGGGTGATTTCAACATAGATCTTCAATATGAATCGCATCAGGCCACTCAGGACTTTGTAAATAGTTTGTTCAGCAATTACCACCCGCATCACAGAAACCAGTGCTACTCTTATTGATAACATTATTTCGAATAACACTGATTGCAATATCTCAAGTGGAATCTTGTTTGCTGACATCACTGATCATTTGCCAGTTTTTCAAATATCCACATTCAGTACTCATAAAACTCCACTGAGATCCGAACAGTATGTGAGAAGGGAAATCAATGCTTGTAATATTGCCTCATTTTCGAATGAACTTAGCAAGGTTAACTGGAACTATGTGCTATCCAACGAGGACCCTAATGGGGCTTTTGATATGTTCCACTTAATGTTTTCCAAACTTTATGATAAGTGTTTTCCTGCCAAGAAAGTTAAAGCTAATGTTGTTCGTATAAAAAAGTGCTGGATGACTGCTGGTTTGATTAAATCTGTCAAATATAAGCATAGATTGTATAAAAAAATGTTTAATCATCCTTCAGCGTCTAATAAAAGTAAGTTTATCCTTTATCGCAATCAACTTAATATTTTAATCAAGAAATGTAAAATTGATTACTACACTGACAAATTTAATGATGCCAAGAACAATGTTAAGAAGACCTGGAGTATTATCAAAACAATTCTTAACAAAAACGCTTCTACCAATTACGATGTTTAAGAAGATTAACCACAATGGAAGGCTGATTACCAACCCTGACAAAATCGCCACTGCGTTTAACAACTATTTCACTAGCATTGGCCCTTCTTTGAGCAGTCTAATACCTCAGCCCAACGTAGCCTTTGATCATTATCTCAAGGGCAGTTATACTGATTCAATGTACCTGTACCCGACTTACCAAAAGGAAATCTGTGACATTGTTAATTCTTTGAAGAATGGTAAGAGCTCAGGATACGATGACATCAGTCCAGATGTGCTAAAATCTATTATTGGGCATGTCAGCCTTCCATTGTGTCATGTCTTTAACTTATCTCTTTCCAGAGGTATCTTTCCTGACAAGCTCAAAATAGCTAGGGTGACTCCCATCTATAAGAGTGGTGATCATTGTGAACTGGTTAATTATAGACCAATCTCCGTTTTGTCAGTTTTCTCTAAAATACTCGAAAAGATAGCCTACATTAGAACCAGTGCCTTTTTAAATAAATTCAACATTTTATTCAATGGTCAATATGGGTTTAGAAGTAACCACTCTACTGACATGGCCCTCATTGATATGATCAACAAAATCACTAAAGGTTTTGAGAATAATTCTATTTCTGTAGGAATATTTTTAGACCTCTCTAAAGCCTTTGACACGATTAATCATAGCATTCTTTTACATAAATTAAGTTATTATGGTATAAGGGGTACTCCGTTAAACTGGTTTACAATAAGTTATCTCTCCAACAGAAGTCAGTATACTCGAATTGGTTGTTCTAGCTCTGCTATACCAACACTGTTACTTGTGGAGTACCCCAAGGATCCCTTCTCGGCCCGTTGTTGTTGTCTTTGTATATTAATGATATTTGTTATTCATCTACTTCTTTATCTTTTATCTTATTTGCTGATGACACCAATGTTTGTTTTATTCTGGTGACAATGCTACTCTGGTTTCTATTATTAATACCATCAACATCGAATTGGGTAATGTTGCTACCTGGCTCCAAGCCAACAGACTGTCTCTTAACTTGAACAAATGTAATTTTAATATGATTTTTCGTAAAAAGTCCAATATTTCTTCCCCCTCTAACTGTCATGTTAAGATTAATACTGTTCCTATTAAGCAGGTGTCACATACCAAATTTCTTGGTGTTTATATCGATAATAGTCTTACTTGGAAATTTCATATAAAAGAGATTGAAAACAAAGTGTCTAAAAGTATTGGTATCATAAGTAGGCTTAAATTTATTCTCCCATGTAATATTTTACGTACTTTGTATTGTTCACTGATTCTTCCGCATTTGTCTTATTGTAACATTGTATGGGCAAATAACTTTCATTCTAGAGTTGACAAACTAGTGAAGTTACAAAAAAAAGCTGTCCGTATTATCTCCAAGGCTCAGTTTAGAGAACACACTAGACCGTTGTTTCGTAAACTTAATCTTCTTACTCTTACTAATATCTACAGCTTCCAACAAGATATTTTCATGTTCAAATTCTCCAATAATTTACTTCCTCCAACTTTGCATAATCTTTTTCAGTTAAATAGGTCTGTTCACAGTCACAATACCCGGTCTTCTTCTAAAGTTCACATTCCACTTGTCAAAACCACTCTCTCTCAACATTTTGTAACGTTCTCTAAACTGGAATAACCTTCCTCTATAACTTTCTGAATGTCAATCACTCGCTCTTTTTAAACACAAACTCAAGTCTTTTTTAATTCACCAGTCTCCTCAGTAAACCCTTTTTAATTTTATTTTCTACAGTCATTTTATTATTTTCTCATTAAGTTACTTATTGTCTAATTACTTTTGTCAGTCTTAGTACACGTATGCACACTGTCATTGTTGTTTGTTATCATAGGCCTATGTGGTATTAATGATGCGTATGTTTTTTTGTGTGAAGCTGTTACTCTGTTTCTGTATACAGGCTGTTCCTTGACAAGCCCTGCTTTTTTGGAACGTGCCTCCACTTCAGTATTTTCCCACTGTACTTTTCTTGATGATGATATCATGTGGAAATAAATGTTACTTTGAATTGAATTGAATATAACGTTATTATATTGTTTTATTTATTTTTTGGCGGAATATTCCAAACATGCATGTAGCCTACTTTTCAGCGCATTGGCAATATAATAATTTAATTAATAATAAATAAATATTTGGAGGCCTCGTAAACCTCTTTGGGCTTTATCTCCATTTCCCCCAGAATAAAGATGCACCAGTCTAGTTCGAACCTTCTTTTTCAAAATCCTGTTCTTGTAACGGCTATTGATCTGTGTGCGCCCTCTTTACCCCAAGTGTCTTCATTATTTGCATAGGAATGCAGCGTAGCATCTTTGTGTTGTCACGTGACACCCATGGATGACGTGTTTTACTTAAGTCTTGGATCCACCATTGTTTGACGTCTTCCAATAAACATTTGCAAACAATCTAATCTTTGCATACACCAAGCAAGGTAAACAAGCCTGAAGTGGATTGAAGAAAGTAATATCGTCAATGATTGTGGTAGGTTTGAAACATGATTTATTGACAATGAGTAAATAATAATTATATGACAATATGTGTAGCAAGACAAAATGCAAAAGTTTTGACTGGGTCGTTAACGAAAACTGTACGCCCTACTAACGTGAAACTTCTTCCTAGACCAAGTCAAGACTGCATGTGACAATGTCAGTGAATGTGTGTAACGTTACTTGTAAGCAAAATTCTGTACGGTACAACTAAAGGGGAAGGAATGCAGGGCCACACCGAAGGTTACTTATAAATTTACGTAATCTGACTTAAAAATACACAACTGCAGTTCCTGTAGGCCTAGCCCTAGGTCAAATTCAGAAAAAGGGTAAAAAGGTGTTGAAAATTTGGCCCTGCATTCTGTTACTGTTAGGAAGGCAACTCCAGAATTATTTGGAAAAATCATTCATTCAAATTTATTACAGAAAACACGTTGACTTTAAGTTAACCATTAATTAAGGAAATACACGAACTGTGTATTTTATTTACCAATTTCAATAATCACAAAATATACATAGCGCCCTCTCTTGATTAGACAATTATGTATAAACTCCAATCAGCCTGCTGCCTGCACGCACTGCTCTGCTGTACTACTTCTAGCGGTTGGTAGCCGTGGTCGTTAAATAAGCACAATCTGCGTTAATAAAGTGTAAGAAACGCTTATAGAATGCATCATTTGTGTGTCTGTGTGTTTCTTTATCTCTGCTGCGCTTGAGAATCTTGGCATGAAGTATTTGTGTAGTCATCGGTCATAAATCGGTGGCAGGCTCTGTTGGAAAACAAAGCCAGCATCATGGAGTCTTTAAATCTTTAGGTCTTTTCGGTCTTTGGTCTTGAAACTGCGAGCCCAGAACTCACTCTTCCACGCTTTATATGGTCTGGTTGCGCGCTGTGCACGCAGATTGCCTAAAACAGCAAGCTGATTGGTTCTACAAAACAATAAACCAACAAACGTTAACTTCTATGGTAGAAGCTTGTGCGTTTTGCCAATGTCTTGGCGTGCTAATCCACTGTTACATTGCATAATAATAATAATAATGTGTGACTTATATAGCGCGACGCATCCACCAACTGAGTGGTGCTCAAGGCGCATTATTACCCCTGCTCATAAGGCTCATTAGGGCTCATAAATCATTCCTGAAAACCATCTCAGCTCCCTGGGAGTATACAGCTCAATTGCTGCATTACAGTGCATATAGGGCTAATCAACCAACTCTGCCCTCACAGGTACCCATTTAACCCGTGGGTGGAGAGAAGCAATTATGGTTAAGTGTCTTGCTCAAGGACACAAGTGTTCACGGCCGATTCGAACCCACATTCTGCTGCTAACACCAGAACTTGAGTCCGGTGGCTAGATCGCCGCCACGATATGCAGAATCGGAATAAACTTTATACATGTGCACATACGTCGCTGTTTATTAAAATATAGGCAAGTGAGCGATTTTATGATTGGCGGCTGTAAAAAGTAATCATTGTGAATCAACAGTACAACTATAATTTGGAGACGGAAACTGCCTAAGAAAAATTGCCACAGGTGTGTAAGCAGAAAGGCAGTTTTAGTCACACTACCCCTTCTTAAGAGACATGAATGCGTCCAGCATTCGCGAACTACTCAAAAAAAAAAACTTTAAACTTTACTTTAAAACACTGGAACTTTTGTCATCAGAAACTTCAAACAATAATTCTTGGAATACTTGTAGCTGAAAAAGATAACTTTATCACTATATATATATACACGAATGACTTATTAAAATTTCTCTTGCAATAGAGACTATCTTTCTTGGACAACATTCATTAATCAACCCAAGACGACAATTTGATTGTCAAACTAACATTTTTACCAGGCCTATATTAAAAAAATTTTAAATCAAAAATGAAACATTAGTCTTAAGTTATGCGCAAAGTATACACCAATCAATAAATAATCCATTCATTAGCTCAAGGTGACTGCATTACGACTAGGCTATGGCTCACAGACTTTCTTTAGCTTTAGGTCTTACTCCAGGTTAGGCCCAAATGCATAAATAACCCGGTCTTATAAATCCCCCCGGTGTTGGCCCGGTCTTAAATTAGCCCGGTGTGAGTCATGAAAGCACTCGGTTACTCAAGCGTATCGCTTGGTTGCCTTCTGGTCTCTGGCTGTGGGGTCGAACAAAAGGCTGGCTAATCGGATAAGTCACTATTGTAAAAGGATTATTCGCTGGCTAGCGATTTTGGAGAGTGGCAGAGATGCCAGTTACTTTGATTTTGGTTTAATTTAGACGATTTCTTCACCCTTTTAAGACTTTTCTGTGTAAATTTCCTTTGATAACATGCACCGTTAATAGGTCTTGAGTCCTTATTATTCCCCCAGCACATAACATTAGGATGCAGACCTTACAACAGACTAATAATTGTAGGAATCTTAGCGACTATGTGTGTGTGTACATAAAAAATATAATTCTTCTTGGTAAATTCGCCTGTATCGGCCTAAACAAGCCACAGCTTCCCAGGTTCCGCGGTTCTGTAAACATAATACATCTGCTCGCTTTGGGACCAGCGTAGACAAATCGCCTTAAATACTACTGTAAACCTACTTCTTTTGCATGGGTGACGAATAATATTCCACACGCCTATGGAACATGTACAGTAAACAAATGAAAATTTGACGTGGATACACATTTCAGCTGTATCGAATTACGCTTTCATTTCAAATTTTGGCATGGTGGTTTTGGTTTCCCACGTTTTAGAAGTGAAGCACATAATTATAGAATAATCGATAAATTTTATTTGTGAACTAATTTGTTTTCGTTCATGACAATTTGAATCAAAATAAAACAGAACTGCGATCGTGATGTATCTTTGGCTACCTTCAATGAAGAAATCCACATTTATTAATTAATTTTCTGTTTGCTAAGACAGGTCTTAAATTATGTATTATGAATATGATGGGAGGGAGAGAATGGGGAGAAAGAGAAAATATGACCTTTTTATATTTTTGATGAAAGCTACATTTCTCTTTTTGGAAATTGTGTGGCTCTGAAAAGAGCCATTTTCAACTGGTGTGCGCCCCATGGAGAACCATTGACTTGTTACAACTTGTGGATGAGGCGGTCATGACGATCTCTATCTGCTGTGCTCTGGAATACCTTCCTGCAACCGTTCTTGCACAGACGCAAACAAATTGTAAGAGGGCCAGTTCTAGCGTAGCCTACTTGTAGCGGAGACGACCAAACTTGTCATGATGTAATGGTCCGAAGCTTTGGAAGCTCCGGAGTGGTAGTTCATTGCCATCAAGATAGCCCCGAGATAGTCGCCCAAGTGTGTCAAACACACCCGTTTATTGGAAGCAACCATCCAATGGTCCGAATCCACCGCACTCCTCCAGAAAATCACCATCAGCCACCCACTTGAAACTCCCGTTTCATCACGCAAGATCATCCAATTGTTATCTCGTAGCAAATTTAAAAATGCATAAATTACAGTATGTAGTGTGCATAGATAAAGGTGTTTTTAAGGCCTTACTGTTGTTTGTTCATAATATGAATGTCCAAATTTTACCAGAAATAATAATTTTAGCGTCCGGAAATTGAGCCACAGGTGGTAAAAAACTCACGGTAACTATTTTTGCCAAATTGCAGTCATTCATGTTAGTCCTCCGTCCATTTTATTTTTATTTTATTTTGTTTACATTATTATATCGATACGCTAAACAGAAGCAATATCACAAAAACAAATTACCGAACATGACATCTTCGAATTGTTTTCAAAGTGAATTTCTCCGAGTGTAACAGCTACTTTGTGGTATGATCAAGCTTGATTTGATTATTAAAAATTTGTCAGGAAAATGAGTGGTTGAAAGCGCGATCATATTGTGTGCCAAATGATTCTAAATCTCACCACTACATATAAATGAATGCTTATTTTGTTAATTTTCAAAACGTTTATTATAAAACGTTAGTAACGTTTCTAGAGTTCCTTTGTTGAACTCTGACTGTAGTGATCATATGAAAGCATATGTGAACTGAACACGTATTATTGTGTATAGGTGGCTCAATTGCTCAATGTTTAACCCCCAACTCAGGAGAAGAAAAAATAAACACGCGCGAAGTTATAAAAAAACTGGGCAGTTGTTGCGTGTTTTCCATTTCGAATTTCGTCCAGTTAATTCATCATCAGCAGAAAAAATATTACATGCACATAGAATTTTAGGTATTGGCGGATAAAACCTTACGATTGCTGGGAATTAAAGTTGCATGTAAGGATGCATATAGGTAAAACAAGTTCACATGTTCACTGTTGCATCAACACCATCTCGCGTTGGAAGTCATTATTGACCACGCGCCGTCCACGGACGGACCTCCCGGCGTGGTCTGGACACACGGAAACAAACCCAATAGGGACGGATAGCTTGATATTTTTTGATCTGAAATATACATGTAAACGTTATTTCGGGAAAGGTTTGTGAACATGATTTCAAAAATGTTTATAAATCTGTCGAAATTGTTTCGCAAAAATGCGTTATTTAATCACGTGATGCATTTCCTGCTATTCCGTGAAAACGTACTCCCGTACATACACAGTTTTTAAGTCACAAATCATTTGTGCCGTGACCACTTTCATTTCGATTTTAAAGTATTAATAATTTAACTATTTTCAAGCAGTACTAGTACACTTTCCTGTTCGTTAGGAAACTTGGTTTATATTGAGAAGAATTCTTCCTCTCTGCAAATCTGGAATCATAACTGAAAAAAAATGTGTTCTTGTTCTTTAGAAAACGATTTTGAAAAGGGTATGATTGTACTAGTTTCTGGGTGTGTTCGCAATGCTGTGGTATTTCAAAATTTAGTACTGGTTCCTGTGACATACCTAGCAATATGCCATATCTTTAACGGTTCTTTTACATGAATGATTGACCTCAATTATACATGTAGTTCTCAAATGCTTGCCCATCGTAATAACTTCTGCAAAAATATTACGTGTTTGGGAAGTTGTGTTTTTTAAAAAATTTTTTTTTTAGGTAACTCTATAAAACATTCACACATTGTTAATACTGGCAAGTCTTGCGGTTTTAAGGATTAGCGCTGGAGGCCCTTTGAATCTGCTGACTGCTGGCGGAGCTATTGTTCCCTTACCCAGGAGGATTAGTGCTTGGCAAATTGGTTCTTTTGTTGTCCCATACCAGGGAGCTCACTAGCCAAGATCTCTCCAGACTCCATAATGAGGATATAAACCCGGTCCAATTCAAATTTTAGCCCGGTAAACAATACCGGGTTCTGACAGGGCTAGCAAATTGCACCGGTTATTTATGCATACAGTGTGTATGGGCCTTAGCAATCAAATAAATTTACAATTTATTTCATATATTTACACTGACATCCGAACAAAATTTTAGACAATAGGTAGAGAGAGCGCCTTTACATCAATGTCAAGATAGGTTATGTCAATAGCTTAATAAAATATCTGAATTTAGTTACCTGAATTTCATTTATTCAATTCATTGTTGCTCTGTTTAGCAAAATCACATGCACAACTTTCAGTGCAACAATGTCTGGTTACTAACTTCTAAGGTGCTGACTTCTGCACAGTTGGGCCATCTTTACGGCCCAGACTAACTGGTTTACCTCAGTCGATGGGTAGGTCACCAAATTTGACCCACTATATAATTTTCTGACGTTCCTCTGACGTAATTAGTATTTCACCAATCAAAAACTCTCAAATGCTCTCTGTAACTAAACTAGTCCCTAACAATGGCTGTTGATGTGCTGAAAGCGGAATTTTCAAAGATTAAAATTTACCCATATCGTCTGCTTACATGTAGTTAGCCAATTTTTAACAGCTAAACCCTAAATTCTATAAAAAAAACTATATGAAGGAGCCTAGCGCGATTAGATTATTTAGATTATTTGGAGGCCTTGTCGCAGTTCACTGTTCATGCTAGCAGACGTTCTCTGTGGCACTTTTTAGTACATACCAACTTGCCATTGGGGCCGACTGTCACTCTTGAATTGGACAGTAGCAAGTATACAGAATATTCTCGCTCATTTGGGAATCTCGCTGTCTCGATAACCTGCCCGTCGATATATCAATACCCATTGATCCAGTTGTTGGAGCTCATATGTTGCCGGTCCTGAATTTGTTTCTAGTCTAACTTAGCTGTCTTCGCATCCTCCACTGTGAATTCTCATTCCACGACTTCATACGCTTTCTTCGTTTTCCTTTCTGAATTATACATTGTAACTGGACTCGATCTCCAAAATGTAAACGTATTAAAACACTTGTGGCTAATATTCTCCACAACAAACTTACGAGGGCCCCTCTATAGTCTGCACTCACTCCGTGCATCCATGCACGCAGTGTGGAGTCAATACAGTCCAGCTCAACTCGATTAAAAGGTTTTTACTCAGGTCAATGGGGTTAGGCATTTCAACATCTTGACTTTATTATGATGAACCACTTTGCATTTTCTTTGGGTGTTTGAAAACAACATTGTCTGCGCCGGTAGATAAATTATTTCCCAAATCTGTTTATGTTCATCATCCTTGAAGCGTCTTGACGTCTTCTATCATGCTTTATCCACTTTTGCCTTTGTATTCACCCTAATCTTTGCAATAACTTTGATTAATTTATCAGTAGCGCACACTTTACTACCAAAGAAGTCTGGATACACTTTGAATCATCTTGCATCATCGAAAGCTTCTTGTTAATCTTTATTCTTTCTTGATTTAATCTTTATATCTTGCCGGTCGTTGGCGTTCTCGCTGACCACTTCGCAGTGGTTTTTTTTTAGCGTTAGGACATTGTACATCTTTTAACTGCTCATCCTCTTCATTCTCCTCTGACGTCATAAGTAATTCTTCCGATGAAATGTTCTCATGTCTTGACTGCCCTTCAGTAGTTGTATCTGGAGTAGTCTCTGGTCGGCTTGCCACCACTTTATCTTTAAACCACGTTCGGCGCATTTTCACCAGTGTATGATTGTAACCTGTTGTAGTGAACCACTCTGGGTTTTCCTTTAGAACTCTTCTGTATCCGATATATAACGTCACCAAGTCATTTCATCACTACATATCTTCCATCCCAGGGTAGCTGAAACTTTTGGACATAGTCCTTCCTTTTTTAGGGTTATACAACCACACTGTATCACCCTCATTGATATCCCTTCACTGTCTGATTTCCTGTCATAATTTCGCTTTTTGTCTCTCACTAAATCTTCTATGTTTTCCCTTACTTTATGATTCATGGATTTTCTCAAGGTCGCTTCTAGAAGATCAACAATACTCAGTATTGCTTCCCTTTGAGTGTTCTGTGCTGCTGAATTCGTTCTATAAGGAAATCTGAGGGTAAAATTGCTTCTCTTCCCAGCATCATTTCACCTTGGTGTGCATCCAGTTGTCTCATGAATAGCAGTTCTGTACGCCTATCATGACGTCACGGTAAGCACCACTGTCCCAATCTTTCTGATTGTCATCAATGAACATCGATAGTAAATTTTCTAGTGTATGATTTGCTCTTTTCAATCATGCTGTCTGATTGAGGGATGCAATGCTGACGTTCGTGTCTTTTGAAGTGCAAAGGAGCTTCACAAATTTCCTTAAAAGTTGTGAACTCAAATTTCCGCCTCATGGTCAGTATGGAAAGTGCTCCATTGGTACTCAGAAAGCGACACACAAATTGTTCCACAAATGCAGTGGCGGCGGTGCGTTTGCTTCTTGATTGGGTAGGGGATACGCTCAAGTCCATTTGCAAAATAATCTCTAACTCCCAAAAAATGTATTTTAAGGTTGCCCTTGATCAGAAAGGGCAAACGGACCAAGAATGTCCATAGCTACTCTTTCCATGGGGGGCTCCAACATTATATATATCTTCATACGACGCACGATGCTTACGTTTTTTACTTGGTGATTTTCTTTAGATGCCTTTACTTGTCACACAAGTATGAACAGATTTGATTAAACATCTCGATTGCCATTTTATTCCAGTAGAATCTGCATCTTACTTGCCCTCTCGTCTTTGTTTTGTCCTAGGTTGTCCACATGTCTTTGTCACTGTAACCTTGTAACAAGTCCCTTTTCTCGAGCTCTTTAGGAAGAACGACCCACGCTATTTTATCACTCCGCTGGTGTTTCCAGCCATCGTCGACATAGGATGCCATCCCTGACTTCAAGTCGTTTTCCCACTGTGACCAATGCCAACTCTCTTAGTCTCGGCGACTTTCGGTGATATTTCAGACCACTGTGGTTACCGAACGTTGGAAGTTTTCTTTTTCCACTCAAGTAGCTTGCCAAATCTTTCTTTGTCTTTTTCTTGTGCGTCCCTCATCTCTTTGTCTTGATATAGAATTCAATACTGCTGTATCCCACTTGACATTGTCGTCTATTTCCTTGGCGTATCTTTAATTTGTCTTGTGATTCTCCCACAAAGTGGATCACTTATTTCTTTGTGAGGGTTCGCATAGGAATGTCTTTGTCACTTTCATCTTTGAATATAGCGCGGGGTTGCCTCTTATATACTATGCTTGATAATTTGTGCCTCATCATTATTCTTTTCTGCTCTCGTCACACTGTTCGTACATAATCGGCTACATGGTTTTCTCGATAGTCCATCAGCATTTCCATGTTAGTTCACTCTGGAGCGGTGCTGAATGTCCAAAGTCGTGTAGGTACTTCATTACTCTCTGAACCATCGAGCAGTCTGACCTTCAGGACTCTTGAAATTCATCGAAGCCAATGCAAAGCACCATGATCTGTACTGAACGAGAAATCTATCTGCCGCATTTCAAGTAATGATGAAAATGCTTCACCCAAGCCAACAATGCAGCTAGTAATTGCTTTCTTGTCACTGCAGTAGTGTCTTTCAGCCTTCAAGTCAAAGATCCAGCTTTCAAAATAAGCAATAGACTTTCGTTACACGTCTTTGCACTCTGTGAAAGCATCTGCTCCCTATCCTCTGATTAAGCTTCGTGCATCTGTGTCCAGAAATAAATGCACTTTGAATTATCAAGGATATACTATGTGAGGATTGGTTGCTGAAATTAAAATCGTCTAACCAAGTTGAGTGAAAGCAACATCACACTCTGGAGTCCACACAAACTGTTAGCTGTACTTTTTCTGTTAGAGCGATGCAATGGGTCGCATTAATCTCTGCAAAACCTTTGACAAATTTCTATAAGTATGAACAAAGTCCAAGTAAAACTTCGGACTTGTAACACTTCCTTTGGCGTCGGCCATTTCTTTCTGGTCTCTATCTTGCTGGGAAGGATCGGGTCTGTGTTCCTTCACTGGACCTATTAACGTGTCCCAAAAATGTGACACTCTCTTTCTGGAAAATGACATTTCTTTGGGCTCAACTTCTCAGTCCTGCTGCTGCTCTGATCGCAGTGGTAATACTTCTTGCAACTTCTAACGATAGCTGAAAACTGTCTCCAGATAACACATAGTGTCATCACATATACAGTAAACATGTTCGCCACTATAGACCCGACTGGAAACTCTTTTCCATGAGACGCTCAAAAAGTTGCGGCGATTACACAACCCGAACGGCATGACCTTAAATTGTGAAAGTCCATGGTTGGTAATGAATGCCGTTTTCTGTTTGTCTTTATTCGCCATCTCAACTTGCCAATAGCCACTTGCTAAGTCAAGAGTGGAAAACCACTGAGAACCAGACAGTGTATCTAGGTTGTCGCCAATTCTCAGCAAAGGGTAGGAATTCTTTAATGGTGTGTGAATTAAGCTGCGATAATCCACACAGAACCTAGAAGTTGGATCCATCTTTCTTTTGACTAAAACGATAGGTGTGAAGCTCTAGGGGCTAGATGATGGTTCTATAACCCCTCTCTAAGCATCTTCAATCTCTACTTTTGCTTCTTAGTCTTGATGTATTGGTAATCGCCTGTTGCTGGCTGTCGATCGGATTCGTGGGTCCCCATATTAATTTTTACTATGTTGCACTTTTAGATGTTCTGCTCTAGATCGTTCTGAATCTTTTGCAAAACGTCTGATATGTTTCCTCAGTAATTTCGATAGTTTTCTCCTCGTTCCTGATTCAAATGATCAAGCAACTTGTCTTGTACATCTCAGCCAAGTGTTTGGGAACTTCACCATCACTTTCTTTGTAATTTCTTTGCAAAACAGCGATTTTGCAATTTTTCTGCTCTTTTAATTATGTTGCCACTATCGATGGGCTCACATGTACATGTAGCAACACACACACCTCTTTGTACAAGATACATGTAACTCAAGTTTCCAAGATCTTGACATTGAATACTCTTTACTGGCACTAAATCTTGCTTTTACATCTACATGTACCAAGGTTTTGGCTACACATGATTACATATGAGAGTTTCTCTGTCATCCGGCCTCCACAATACCACAATCTTTGGCATTTCTGTTTCTGTGTTGCAACCTGCCAGGTAGTAACATCTCTTCCTGGTGCTATAGTCACAGTTCGCCGTCAACAAAACTCGGCTACATTGGGGTTGTTGTATAGATGTTATACACGTAACATTTCACCTGTTGGCGTCCAATTCTCATCTCTCCTTTTCCTATGTCTAATGCATAGTTATGTTTTTGAAGGAAATCAAAACCCAAAATTCCTCTCGGACTCAACGCTTGCCAAGTACACCTCGTGTTCTATGGTCTTTCCGTGGGTCGCCAACCTTTATCTCTAATTTTACCCATCCCAAGCAGTCGTGGTAAGTTCTCCATTAGCCATAGAAACTCGTGATATTGGTAGAATTAAGCTCGTCTTGTAATTCTGAAATCTTGTAATATACATCAGGACTTAAGATTGTCGTAAACTTGTGCCTGTATCACATGTATCAACTAGAAAATGTACTGTTACTTCCATGTACTTTGTGCCACTTATTTCCATTCCCTGTATAGCTGCAGATCTGCACTCAGTGAAAATCTTGTTTCTACCGCTGGTCGCTTAGGGCTTGATTTCCCACCGGCTGTTCGGACCCATGAAGTCGGCTGGAGTTCTTTTCCCGAACGCAATTGCGCTTGATCATCTCTTTTGTTTGGTGGTAGTTATTAGACTGTCTTGGTTTGGGATTACTCGACGCCGAGAAATGTCCAGTTTCATTACAGTTCCAGCAATCACCATGCTTGTCTGTTCTTTCCATGTCGGCCCCACTCTGCTTCGGTCATGAAAAATCATTCTTGAAACTTGGGTTGCTGCGCCTGCTTCCTCAAATCGATATTTCTTTACAACTTCCCATTATTCCTTGCTTATCGTCTTCAATGATTGTTATAATTTCTAGAAGACATTGCTGAAATTTTACTCTTAGTACATGTACATCCATCTCTTTATCTTTTCTCAATCTTTTCATCTTGGCTCGGATGATAAAACTCCTGCCATTTTTCTTATAAGGCACAACTCATGCGTTTTTCAGCTGCTTGGAATGCTTCTAATTCAACAGCAATTCGAACGGCATCATCTAGGTCTACTGGCTTTGACTGGAAAACATGCCATATCTTGTATCTCTGTGTCAGTATAGAGCATCAATGAAATGATCTTTAGCTACGTTTTTGTAAGTCATAAGTAGCAGTCGATACGCCCAACGCATAAGTCGTCACTGCTTGTGCAAAGTTCAGGCAGCGTTTTCTTCCCTCTTCTCTGTCGATTCTTTAATTGACTCTAAATAATTCTTGCTGATTATCCGATCCCAAATCACCACTCAAAGCCTTTAACTAACGCATGGTTAATCTCGCTGCCTGTCTCTATCTAAATCACCTAAACAGACTCATTGTGCTGAGCCTCTCAGATTTGTATGCAAGATACAGGGCCTGGGTCTTTCATCCCATCCATTCATCTCTAGCCAACCATCTCGAACTGAACAGTATAATCGTTCCAAGAACTTGTAAATTGGCCGTCATAAGTTGTGGGCTTAATTTTAATTTCGCCAGGGTCACTACTTGATTCTGTCTTCTGAATTTTCATGCACTTTATAGGCTGTCTTTGGGAGTCAGTTTTACCTTCTTTTCATCTTGTGACTTCCAATTCTCTTTGTAGAATTTCATTCACATTCTTCTATTCTGTCGAGGACTTCCTGCCCTTCTTGAATTAATTTCTTTGAGGGGGAATCTTCATTATTTGACATTGAATTGAATTCTTGTATCCCTGCAATCTTTAATGCCAAACTGAATTTCTCTTCAAAACTTGCAATGGAAATCTCATTAACATCTTCCCTAGGAATTTTCACTCATGATTGCATACGGATCTCGGGTACTTGGTCTTCCATTATTTTGTAAAAGCAACTACTACTTCTTTTTCCACCAGTATTTTAAAACTGTCCGCTCCGGGCTGCCACCAAAAAAATGTAACGATTCGGGGCAGTAGCTATGAGGATGAATAAACTCCAACTAAACCTCTTTGTCGTCTATCCAGGAAAACTTAGGGAAGGTGTTTAATAATTGGTTTATATAGACAGACAAGCAGACATGATAAAATGGACACTTTCAGTTGAAGGGTTGACTTCTTAACTATTAATTAAGGAAATAACCCGAACTGTGTATTTTATTTACCAATTTCAGTAATCACAAAATATACATAGCGCCTCCTCTTTGATTAGACAATTAATGTATAATGTCCAATCAGCCTGTTGCCCGCATGCACTGCTCTGCTGTACCACTTCTAGCGGTTGGTAGTCATGGGTTCAACAAGCAGTCAATTCAAAGCGTTATCAGAAGTGTAAGAAACGCTTATAGAATGCATCATTTGAAAGGCCTGTGTGTTTCTTTATCTCTCTGCTGCGCTGAGAATCTGGAATAAAGTATTTCGTAGTTTATCGGGGTGGCAGGCTCTGTTAAAACAGCCAGTTGCATCATGGAGTCTTTTAAATCTTTAGGGTCTTTCTAGCGGCGTTTAGTCCTGTTGGGGAAAACCACCGAGCCCAGAACTCACTCTTCCACGCTTTTATATAGTCTGTTGCATATATGCGCTGTACGCAGATTGCTCTAAAATGGTGCAAGCTGATTGGTTCTACATGTGACATTAACCTACATCCCGCCTCAAACCATGTAAACACACAAAAGACTATGTGTGCCTAAGCCCCAGATTGTGAGATACAGGCTTGTTTTTGCACACAATCAGAAAGATTCTTATTTAGAGAATATTACAATTACTGGGACACAGACACATTTATATACTGATGGGAAAGCAGGAGAACATGCACTTTATTATGATGTCAGACTTGTCTAATTCTCATATCTATAATCCGCGAATACAAACAGTCACCGAGAAAAACGTAGTAAATTGAATTGGACAAAACACGTGTGCACAGAAAAATCAATGAGGTACGGTGTTTGTGGCGTTTTACATATCTACGGGTTAATATCACGTGATCATGGATATGTGTTTAAATAATAAACCAATAAACGTTAGCTTCTCACGGTAGTCTTGCTGCTTTGACAATGTACGTGACGTGATGCCGCCGCTAATCCACTTGTTACATTGCATGCAGAATCGGAGTAAACTTTATACATGTACATAACGCTGTTTATTAAAAATATAGGCAAAGTGAACGATTTGAGATTGCGTGGCTGTAAAAAGTAATTCATTGGTGAATCAACAGCATAACTATAATTTGGAGACGGAAAACTGCTCTAGTTAAAATTGCCAGTGCAGGTGTTAAGCTAGAAAGGTGGTTTTCGTCACAGTATTAATATTAAACACAAACTGTTTATATAAAATGTGGTTCCATATTTGGAAAACCTTTTTTGGGTTCAAGAGTCCGTACTTATAGGAAGTTCTGGAGCATTGCATCAACTCGATGATTGCAGTATCAAGCAGGATGAGTTGCCATATCCAATTTACAAGTTTATAATATGTTACAGACCTCGTTGATTTTCCATGATTTGGAAACCTTTTAGTTCAAGAGACCTGTATTTATAAAGTTCTGGAGCGTTGCATCTGCCTCGATGATTGTAGCACGTTGGTGATGAGTTGCCATCCAATTTCACAAATTTATAATGTTCCACATTATCCATACTTGAACACTTGGCATAAATTTACTGGAACGTTCTATTCATGCTTTCATTATTTTTTTTAATAGATGCCTTCCTAAGTATTAATTTTAACCTATAGTACACAATATTTAAGTTCTATGTACCATTGGCTTCATTTGAATAGGACCATATTTATGCATCATTCATTACAATTAAAGTTGATTAATTTGATAATGTTACACAAATTTGTTGATTGTGATATTTATGTAATATAATTTAATAGTTAGTATATCTTTGTTACTTACTTAAATTCTACTTAAGAAATCAGCATTTTAGTTTTTTGCTTCCTTGTTTGTACTCAATACTGAAAATGGTATGGTTGGAAGAGCAAGGAACCATCTTGTAAGTCTGGTATTATTTGGATTTGTTCACTTCCAACCATTTGAGTGCTTATTCAGGTCTGTCATGATTGTGAACTTCTAGACCAAATAAATAGTAATGAGGTTTACCAATACGCCATATGATAGTGTAAGACACTTTTCTCTGATATTGTGTAGTTTCTTTCTTCCTCTGCCTTGTAATTTTACTTACCAGATATAGAATAGGTTTTTCATTTCCTTCATAGATCAATTTGAGGTACATGTACATGTACATGTAGAACTGCTCCTAGTCCAAAATTGGATGCATCAGTTTGCAAATGAACTCTTTTGTGAAAAATAGAAGTGTCTAGAATTGGTTGAGTAGTAAGGCACTTTCCTTTAGTTTCTGTGTTATTATTTCACAATTTACATCCAGTTTACTGTGTTGGACATGACTTCTTTGTCAGATTCTGTCTGTGGTCGAGCAGTATCAGGCATAATTCTGGAATGAATTTCTGTAATAACCTGATAGTCCTAAGAGAAAGCTCTTGGATTCCTGCTATGTATTTTTAGTTATACAAATGTAGGCTTGTGGAAATTTACTGACAGCTTTCTATTTTGTCCTGCATACATGTACATGTAGGTTTTTACCGCTTTGTTGACTTCCATTACACTGTATGATGTGACCCAAGATACATACCCTTGTTCAGCAATTTGCACTTACTTTTGGCTTGACTGTGAGACCTGCATTTTGACTTCTGGTAAGCATTTCATCGACATGTTTTGACATGATCATCCCAAGTGTCCGAAAAGATTATCATCAATATACAAACATGTAGGCTTTTGCATAGTCTTGGCAGCCATGTAGTATTTTTGTCAACTAGTCTCACAAATGAACTAGAACTATTCTTTTGCAGACCGTAAAAGGCAAAACCTTAAATTGGTATTGGACCGAAAGGAGTCATACAAATGCAGTAAGTGGACGTGGATTCTGGGGTCTAATGGACGGTAGAAACCTTTGTTAAGTCCAGAGTGGAAATGTATTTGCACCAGAAACTCATCCAGAATGTCATCTATCTGGGGCATTTCATAGGATCAAATAGACAGACTTTGTTCAGAGTGCGCATGTATTGTCAGAAAACATATTTGTATAACTACCCCTGGTTTACATGTACGCATAACCGCTATAGGGGGGATGCTTACGGGCTATTTGTTGGCTCATAATGATATCCAAATTCCTAGCATGGGAGTCTATTTCTTTTTTGATTTTTCTCTTGGAGAGCTGAGGTGTACTGGGATACAGTTTTGACGACATTGGCGTGTCTGTATCTAGTCTTGATTTGGTGAGACAGTAGATCTCTATGTGTTCTCTCCAGGCACATCTGAAAAATATGTCTTCATGACTGTCAATAAATTTTGTCCATGTCACCGCCTTTTCGTTTTTAGAAAGTTTCTATCGTAGGACGCTCTTTTCCAAGTCTGTGTTTGTTGACAGTTTGGTAACATTTCTTCCATATCTGTAATGAGTTTTGGTTCAGTATTTTCCTGTATCATCAGTGTTTTGAGATGACATGTTTTCATTGTTGTCAGAGTATGGTATGTAATCTCTGTCATTGTGGATGTGAGTTGATCCAAATCACCGATTATGCAATAGCATTGAGCTGTACATGTTTCTTCAATCAATCAATCAATTTGTCTGTTCCACATTAGCATTCTGCCTAATATAGTATTTCAAAGCCAGTGACTTTAAAATTGTTTCCGTCATCATTTTTTTCAATAAATTGCTTTCATCTTCAAGTTGTGCTTATTCTTTTGCTTATTTATTACCTGCCTGTAGGTATTTTCTGTGATGCCTGATTTTTGTGATATCTGCAAGGTTCTTTTGTCGTAAGTGAGCTGTTTGCCGATGAACGAGCATCTTCTTGCCGGTTACATACATGTACATGGAGCGACTCCAGTTGTATTGTTGGCCCTGATAAAGTCTTCAATGTCTGAGAGATCCCGCAGATTCTCTTAATATCTTCTATTTTTGTATCTGTATTTCTACAAACTCACCCTCAGGAACCATCCGCCCTTTTTGTAAGAATTCACCCCTTTTTCTCCCTCTGGTGGCCTCCTTTCACTAATGATCTCAATAATAATGTAAAACGCCGACTCTACATGTAGCTTGTCAAATGCTCTTTGAGTGGGGCACCATGCCTGGCAACCGTATGTCAAGTGACTGTCGATCGGACCATTGCTTTGAAAAACTGAACCTCGGCTTTCAGTTTTATCTTTGTAATTGGTGTAAGCAATTTTTAAGCTCATAGAACTTGCAGGTGCTCGCTGTTATTCGCTTTCGATTTCAAATATCTGCCGGTGGCACAGTCATTGTACATACATTGTCGACCCTAGATATTTGAAGGTTGCCGAGTTCTTTGATTTTCATGCCATTTAGTGATGTTATTGAAGATGGATACTGTTTGTCGCTTAGGAGTCTTTCTTTTTTTTGTTCCAAGTAGTTCCCAGTTTGAAAATAAGGGGTTTCGGTTTTAGTTTCATTTATTTTCAGGCCATTGGGCTGTGAAAATTACTTGATAATTTATTAGCATCTCCTGAGGTCTTCTGTTGACTGAGCCGTGAGATGACCAGATCATCAGCTGCATCTTCAGGTAGGGTATAAGACTAAAAGCCTTTGTTTTTCTTGGAATTTTTGGATCCAGCAATTTTTGGGAATTTCATCTAATTCAAACCCCTGTCAAATTTCTTCGATCTTTGGCATTCTTGCTGCGAACAAGTACAGTGGTTGGCATAGATATTATACAGGCATGGACTCTTCCGAACCGGGCTCCCTGCCGTACTCCACTGGTGGTTTTAACTTGCTATTTCATCACTCGCCATATAACACTCTGCTCTGTGAATACATTGACTCAAGTAAGTCAACCAAAATCGAATCTTCTCAAAAGCTAACCTAGCACTCCTAAACAATACCGAAATCTCCTAATATGATCAATGCTCGTTGAACCGATCATCCCAACATAACTTCCCTTTGATATTTTATAGCTCAAATGTTTTTGTGTTCTTGTTTAGGCAATAAATTCGCCTTCCATTTATGGTACCTTCCGATTCGGCTCTAAACCTGGGATGTTGCCCCTCAATCTAAATAAGCTGTCAAGAAGCTGGGGTTAACCTTTGACCACAATAGACACAAACATATTTTTTGTTAGGATTGGATTATAAAGTTATTCTCGTATTTGGTACAATCTAGCATTAATCCTTTTATTCTTGAAAATCATTATGGGTTGATCTTCCCTAAACCAAAATATGTTGCAAGGTCAGCTTTTCTTCCCAAATTTGTTCTAAAAGTCAGGCAAGTTCACCGATGAAGATGTCGTTTTGGGAGCCTTCAAGAGCCAATTTATTGCCTCTCCTGGGTGGTAGATCCAAGCTGGGCTTTGTTGCTTTTTAGCCTTTTATTACATTTTGAAATTTCCCGGTTTTGTTGGTTGGTCATTGTTGAGTGGGATATTGCATAGGGGTTTCGGGAGTGGGTGTTGGAGTGAGCGCGCGGCTGGAGTTCTTTGAGGAGGTGGATTAAAGTGGTTTTCGAATGTTGGGCCAGTCACTGCATTCGATAGCATGTGGTTTCTTCCTCAGCAAGACTTTTGCTCTTTGCCACTTCATAAGGCCCTTTCCATAATTTCTACTCTTTCTCCTATTCTTATCATCTTGATCAGCCTTTTGTATCCCCTTTTATCATTATTTATCCTCAGCCTTTTCCCTCCGGGGTTAGGAGGCCGCTGCACCAGCATCATACATCCACGGCCTGCTCCTTCCATTTCCTTATAAAATCCTTCCTAGGGAATACATTCGCAGCAGCATTCAAAAATTTCTGTAATGAAATCTTCGCAACTTTTTGGTTTGCTTTTTGGACGATGGCTTTGTCGATTTCGCATTGAAATTTAGGAGCTTGCTCAGGCGAAAGGTTCTGTAGTTGTATTTGATATTTTGGTTTCTTTGGGTAACCTCCAGTCTGTCTTTTTTTAGGTGTGTTCTGAAGCAGCTAACAACCATTCGGTGATCTGATTCGAAGTCGAAGCTCCTTCTGACCCGACAATCAGAGCTGAATCTAGTTAGGAAGGTGCATTAGTGCAGATTAGATCAAGCACCTTCGCCTTCTCTGATCGTTGGAATACCAGGATTTTTATGCAGTGATCTATGGGTAAAAAGCTGGGTTCAAAATGCTCATTTCATTTGATAAGCACAAAATCTGATCATTCGATTACCATTGTCATTACTTTAGTTGAGTTCCTTCAATGTGCTGTCCCCTGAAATAGGTCGTGCCAAGCGGGGATTCCCAGATGGTGCTTGTGGAATTGAAATCACCAAGCAGTAGTGCATTTGATGATGCTTCGCTCTGTTCCTCAACCTCTTTTGGATAGCTTCTGACCGTAAAATTGGTCTTTTTTTGATGATTTCCAAGCTATTTGTTCTCAGTTGACCATACCCTGAAATGACTCGACATGTTTCTTGGGTCCTTGTCATACCTATCTTTTACACAGCTAAGTTTACTTTTGTATAACCTTTTGTGATTTTCTTTGTCACTCTATGTTGATCAAGTAATTGACTTGTTGATTTTTCTTATGACTTTGTAAGGGCCTGCTGCCACTGTCCAGTTTAGTTGCAGATTCTGGTAGAAACACCAGGTACTTTGTCTCCTGTTTCAAACTCTCTGTGGCTGGCATTTTTGTCATAGTTTCTTTTCTTCATTTTCTTTGGTACTGTAAGTTAGTTCTCATTTGCCTCCTTCATTAGACCTTTGATGCGCTGCATGTCAATGAGGTTTGTGACAGCGTTTTCATTTTCTGGGTCTGGCCTGAAGCGATCCAGTTTTGTTTGGATGACACTTAGCGGCCCTCTGATTTGTCTTCTCTCCATAGGAGTTGAAATGGTGAGAAACCTGTTGCTCAAGGTTGGGTATTTCTCTAAAAAGCAACAGGAAGTGGGAATGAATTCGTCTCAGGTTTTATGCTCAGTTTTGAGAGAGAGCGCTCCTCAACATGTTTTTGAGAGTTCCGTGGAATCTCCTCTGTAATTCCCACAGTTTGGTGGGGGTGATATGCACTTGAAGTTAGTCTGCATGCGTTCAGCTTTTGCACATGGAAGCCATTATTTGTGGACATGAAATTTGTGCCTTGATTCTATGTACACTGTGGGATGCCAATTTGGCGAATACGGTGAGAAAGCATAGTTGCAACTCTGTCAGCTTCGCATATTAGATAGTGGAATGGCTTCTGGGAACTCTTGTGGCATAATTACATACGTTAACAGATATTGTTGCCTTTAAGGGACCTTTCTAGTGGACCTACATGTCTCATTAAGTATATCGATCAAAAGGGGAATTCTATGACTGGCATAGGGAATGAGTGGAGCTTTTTCTGCTGGTGCTTTTGTTTTCTTTGTCCATCATTTGGCATGGACAACATTTTATGTAGTTTGATACATCTTGAATATGCTCTGGCAAGTAGAAGTGTTGGCTAAGATTCTTTGCTTAGTTTTCAATGCCCATGTGACCTGGGACATGGTGATATCATGTGTCATTTCTAATATGTTAGGCCTATATTGTTGTGGTGGAACCACGATTTGGTGTACCGCCTTTCAACAGTATTAGCGCCTTGGTTCTTTTCCTTGGATTTCCATTTTCCTCATAATGACACAATGTCTTTTGGAATAGAAACTCATCCTTTCTTTATCAATGTCTGATATTGGTGTAAGTCTCTGTTTTACTCTTTAGTGTCATATCATTTTGTTGCATTTCTCTTAGGCCATTTTTTATCAACATTTGGCTATCATTCTTTCATTTGTTTTTGTTTGTCTTTTGACAAAGTGCGTTTTCCTTGGGCCCATTTTCTGTGCTATTCACTTTGTTGTACCTCATTTTCATACTGTGAAGTATTATTTAGGCCTATTATTTCTACCTGATTTCGTCTACGGTAGTATTATTGTTGTTCTTTCTCTCGTGTTGTTTAAGACCTGAGTATCACTCATACTATTCAGTCCTAAGTCTGTTATATCATTCTTGTGTTCTATTAACTCAGTTTCAGCTCGCTTTTATTTCGTCCATTTCCTGTTTTGCTTTGTTGTCTGGTTAATACACAGATTTGTTTTGCCATTACATCTCCACATGTTTTATCTACATGTAGGTCATGTCCTTAGTAAGACTTTCTATGTAGTCCTGGGACTACTGCTTACTATTACTTCTCCTGATATGATATATTGCATTGCAAATCAATTTTTGCTAGTGGTAGAACCACTTTTCCTGTTATACCAATGTAACAGTTACATTTTCTCCTGTATAACATTTAGTTGGGGACCAGGGTCTGCGGCAACTACATGTGTACAGTTTGTACACTGCAAGTCTCTGCCTATAGTGACCGGTCTACCATTGACTGTAAATTCACTTACATTACATTTCTTGAAGTCTGGCTTCAGCTTCATCATCAACAACTTCGACTTTTTTCTTTGTTTAGACCTAATTTAATTTGTTGTTTGTGCGCCTTCACATTTGTAGACCTTTTGGATTAGGACATCTGTTTGGGTTCTTAGATCCAGGGCTATCTTTTAATCTGGGAGAGCGTTAGACTTATCTCTTGTTTTTGTTTCGACATTCTTTTGTGGAATGTCACCATGAATTGTGATAGGAAATAATATCTTTCATCAGTATCGCCCTCTTGATGGCTACTCTGTTATGCCTATTTTTGTGTTAGCATTATCGGGTTGTCTGCTGTAACCCTCTCTATTCTGGTTTTCTATACCATTATCATTCGTTTGTAGGCCTAGGATTCTGTTCATGCATAGGCTTAGGATTGGTTTGTTGATATCCGTCATTCCTTGAATTTCTATTAGACCTATAGTCGTTTCTTTATTTTTGTGTTCACTCTTTGCTTCTTCCAGTATTTTGAGCCCTCTGTTGGCTATGTACTCATCTGCTGATATATGCCATCTCTTTACTGTCTCTTGGGCTTACTATCACGCAAAATGTACAGCAAGGTCTTTCTGGCATTTTGTTCATGGCTTGTTCCATGATTACCAGTTCACTTATACCTACTCCATCATCTTGATCTGTATTTGTGAATTCTACCCAGCTTTGTGAAGCACATGTAGTGTTCGAGATCATGAACCCATTCTCGTGATTTGTTTCATTTTCATGTCTTTTCCGTAGTTCGAATTTGTTTCTGAATGTCTCAGAGTTTATGACTACTTTAGACAAGATTGCCTTTTTAGTTGGTCATTGCAGACTCATAGTCATTTGCTTCTATCAAGTGATAAAGTAGCACCTCAAAAGCTGCACCTGTACGCTCTGGGGCTATTTTTTGCTGACCAGTTTTCTTTGGGCAATTTGTTACTTTTGAGCATCAATGCTCAAATGCATGTGGAGGTAGATATCAATATCTTCTCCTTCTTGGAATCTCCAATGTAAACTCACATCAGGTATCCCAGCGCCTAGCAGCTTTTGTTCTGACAGCTTTATTTTGTCCTGCATAGGTTTTACCTTTTTGCTTTTTGTTACCTACATGTATGATGTGACCAAGACACGATACCTCTTGCTTCTTAGCAAATTTGCACTCTTTTTGTCTTGACTGTGAGACCTGCATTTTGGATTCCTGGTAAGGATTTCATCGACATGTTTTGACATGATCATCCCAAGTGTGTCCGAAAATATACAGCATATCATCAATATAGGCTTTTGCATAGTCTTGGCAGCCATGTAGTATTTTTTGTCAACTAGTCTCACAAAATGAACTAGGAACTATTTTGCAGACCAAAAGGCAAAACCCTTGTAATTGGTATTGACCTAAAGGAGTCACAAATGCAGTAAGTGGACGCGATTCTGGGTCTAATGGGACTTGGTAGAAACCTTTGTTAAGTCCTTAGAGGGAAATGTATTTTGGCACCAGAAACTTCATCCAGAATGTCATCTATCTGGGGCATTTGCATAGGATCAAATAGACAGACTTTGTTCAGAGCCGCATGTATTGTCAGAACATATTTCGCTATTACTCTCCTGGTTTACGTGAACCGTTATAGGGACGTGTACATGCCATATTTGTTGGCTCAATGATATCCAATCCTAAAGCAATGGAGTATATTTTTGATTTTTTTTCTTTGAGAGCTTGAGGTGTCCGATCACAGTTTTTGACGACATGCGTTGTCTGTACTAGTCTTTGATTTGGTGAGACAGTAGATGCGTTCTTCCGAGGCAACATCTGAAAATATGTCTTTATGACTGTCAATAACTTTGTCCATGTCGCCTTTCTGTTTTTTAGAAAGTTTCTCATTTATAGGGACGCCTTCCAAGTCTGTTTTTGTTGCTGACAGTTTGGTAACATTTCTTCCATATCTGTAATGAGTTTTGGTTCAGTATTTCAGTATCATCATGTGTTTTGAGAGATGACATGTTTTCATTGTTGTCAGAGTATGGTACATTATGTAATCTCTGTCATATTGTGATGTGAGTTGATCCAAATCACTGATTATGCAATAGCATTGAGCTGTAGCCTACATGTTCTCTTGGTCCTTGTCATACCATCTTTACACATGTTTACGTGACTTTCTTTTGTCACTCATGTGCTGATCAAGTAATTGACTTTGTTGGATTTTCTTATGATCTTTGTAAGGGCTTCGCCACTTGCTGTCCAGTTTAGTTGGCAGATTCTGTAGAAACACCAGTACTTTCGTCTCCCTGTTTCAAACTCTCTGTGGCTGGCATTTTGTCATAGTTTTTCTTCATTTTCTTTTGGTACTGTGTTACAATAGGTTCTCATTTGCCTCCTTCATTAGACCTTTGATGCGCTTTTGCATGTCAATGAGGTTTGTGAGCAGCTGTCTTTCATTTCCTGGTTCATCAGTGATCCAGTTTTGTTTGATGACACCTAGCGGGCCCCCCTGATTTGTCTTCTCCATATAGGAGTTGAAATGGTGAGAAACCTGTTGCTTGGTTGTTGGGTACTTCTAAAAGCAAATAGGAAGTGGGGAAATGAATTCGTCCCAGGTTTTGCGCTCAGTTTTGAGAGCGTCCTCAACATGTTTTTGAGAGTTCCGTGAATCTCTCTGTAATTCCTACAGTTTGGTGGTGATACGACTTGAAGTTAGCTGTGTTATGTTCAGCTTTTTTGCACATGGAAGCCATTATTTGTGGATAGCATGAAATTTGTGCCTTGATCATGTACAATTTCTCGTGGATGCCAATTTCATGCATACGCGTGAGTAGAAAAGTATAGTTGCAACCTGTTAGCCGTGCAAGATATTAGATATAGTGTGAATGGCTTCTGGGAACCTTGTGGCATAATTACATATTGTTAACAGATATTTGTTGCCTTTATGGACCTTTTCTAGTGGACTCTACAATGTCTATTGCTATACGATCAAAGGGAATCTATGACTGGGCATAGGAATGAGTGGAGCTTTTCTTGGTGCTTTGCTTTTGTCCATCATTTGGCATGTGGGACAACATTTTATGTAGTTTGATACATCTTGAATATGCCTGGCCAGTAGAAGTGGCTAAGACTTTGCTTAGTTTTCTCAATGCCCATGTGACCTGGACATGGTGTGATATCATGTGTCATTTCTAATATGTTAGGCCTATATTGTTGTGGTGTACCACGATTATGGTGTACCGCTTCAACAGTATTAGAGTCTTGGTTCTTCTTGGATTTCCATTTACCATAATGACAATGTCTTTGGAATAGAAACTCATCCTTTCTTTATCAATGTCTGATATTGGTGTAAGTCTCTGTTTTACTCCTCTCTTAGTGTCATATCATTTTGCTGCATTTCTCTTAGGCCATTTGTTATCAACATTTGGCCATTCTTTGTTTGTTTTTGTTTGTCTTTTGACAAAGTGCTTTTCTCCTTGGTCCTATTTTCTGTGCTATTCACTTCTTTTGTTGTACCTCTTATTTTCATACTGTGAAGTATTACTTTAGGCCTATTTCTACCTTGATTGTTCTACGTGTAGTATTATTGTTGTTCTTCTCTGTTGTTGTTTAGCGACCTGGAGTATCATCATCTAGTCCTAAGTCTGTTATAGTATCATTCTTGTGTTCTATTAACTCAGTTTCAGCTCGTTTTATTTCGTCCATTTCCTGTTTTGCTTGTTGTCTGGTTAATACACAGATTTGTTTTGCCATTACATCTCCACATGTTTTATCTAGGTCATGTCCTAGTAAGATTTCTCTATGTAGTCCTGGGACTACTAAGCTACTATTACTTCTCCTGATATGATATATTGCATTGCAAATCAATTTTTGGCTAGTGGTAGAACCACTTTTCCTGTTATACCACCTAACAGTTACATTTTCTCCTGTATAACATTTAGTTGGGACCAGGTCATGGCAACTACATGTACAGTTTGTGTACACTGCAAGTCTCTGCTCATAGTGACCGGTCTACCATTGACTGTACCACTTACATTACATTTTCTGAAGTCTGGCTTCAGCTTCATCATCAACAACTTGGACTTTTTCTTTTGTTTAGACCTAATTTAATTTGTTGTTTGTGCGCTTTCACATTTAGACCTTTTTGGATTTAGGGACATCTGTTTGGGTTCTAGATCCAGGGCTATCTTTGTCTGGAGCTGTTAGGACTTATCCTTGTTTTGTTTCCCACATCTTTTGTGGAATGTCACCATGAATTGTGATAGGAACAATATCTTTCTATCAAATGCGCTCTCTTGATGGCTACTCTGTTGGTGCTCTATTTTTGTAAGCATTTATCGGGTTGTCTCGTTGTAACCTCTCTCATTCTGGTTTATATACCATTATCATTGTTTGTAGGCCTAGGATTCTGTTCATGGCTAGGCTTAGGATTGGTTTGTTGATATATCCGTACCTTTGAATTTCTATTAGACTCATAGTCGTTTCTATTTTTTGTGTTCACCTTGCTTCTTCCAGTATTTTGAGCCTCCTCTGTTGGCTTATGTACTCATCTGCGATACATATGCCATCTCTTTACTGTCTTTTGGGCTTACTATCACGCAAAATGTACAGCAAGGTCTTCTGGCATTTTGTTCATGGCTTTGTTCCATGATTACCAGTTCACTTATACTCTACACCCATCATCTTGATCTGTTTGTGAATTCTACCCAGCTAGGAAGCATATGTAGTGTTCTGGAGATCATGAACCCATTCTCGTATCTGTTTCATTTTCATGTCTTTTTCCGTGTTCTGGAATTTGTTTCTGAATGTCTCAGAGTTTACATCATATTTAGACAAGATTGCCTTTTTTAGTTGGTCATAGTCATTTTGCTTCATCATGATAAAGTAGCACCTCAAAAAGCTGCACCTGTCACGCTCTAGCTATTTTTGCTGGACCAGTTTTCTTTGGGCAATTTGTTACTTTTGAGCATAATGCTCCAAATGTGCATGGAGGTAGAGATATCAATATCTTCCTTCTTGGAATCTACGAAACCTTACATCAGTGTAATATCCTAGAAGGCTAGGCAGTTTTGTTCTGGACAGCTTTTATTTTGTCCCGCATAGGTTTTACCGCTTTTGTTACCTACATGTATGATGTGACCAAGATACGATAATTTCTTGTTTAGCAAATTTGCACCTTTTTGTCTTGACTGTGAGGACCTGCATTTTAGATTCTGGTAAGGATTTCATCGACTATGTTTGACATGATCATCCCAAGTGTCCGAAAAATATACAGATATCATCAATATAGGCTTTTGCATAGTCTTGGCAGCCATGTAGTATTTTGTCAACTAGTCCTCACAAATGAATCTAGAACTATTTTTGCAGACCAAAAGGCAAAACCTTGTATTGGTATTGACCTAAAGGGAGTCACAAATGCAGTAAGTGGACGTATTCTGGGGTCTAATGGGACTTGGTAGAAACCTTTGTTAAGTCCAGAGTGGAAATGTATTTTGCACCAGAAACTTCATCCAGAATGTCATCCATTCGGGGCATTTCATAGGGAATCAAATAGACAGACTCTTGTTCAGAGCTGCAAGTGATGTATTGTCAGAAAATCATACTTCACATTCTCCTGGTTTACGTAAACCGTTATAGGGGACGGTATCGGCCATTTGTTGGCTCAATGGATATCCAATCCTAGCAATGGAGTATATTTCTTTTTGATTTTTTTCTTTGAGAGCTTGAGGTGTCCGACATATACAGTTTTGACGTATTACGTGTCTGTACTTAGTCTTGATTTGCGGTGAGACAGTAGATGCGCTCTTCCAGGCACATCTGAAAAATATGTCCTTTAAGTGACTGTCAATAACTTTGTCCATGTCGCTCTTTCTGTTTTTAGAAAGTTTCTCATTTATAGGGACTGCCTTTCCAAGTCTGTTTTTGTTGACAGTTTGGTAACATTTCTTCCATGGTATCTGTAAATGAGTTTTGACACTAGTATTTTCAGTATCATCAGTGTTTTGAGATGCACATGTTTTCATTGTTGTCAGAGTATGGTACATTATGTAATCTCTAAGTCATATTGTGATGTGGAGTTGATCCAAATCACTGATTATGCAATAGCATTGAGCTGTAGCCTACATGTTTCTTTTGGTCCTGTCATACCATCTTTTACACATGTTTACGTGACTTTCTTTGTCACTCATGTTGGGATCAAGTAATTGACTTTGGTTGATTTTTCTTATGACTTTGTAAGGCCTTTGCCACTTGCTGTCCATAGTTTAGTTGCAGATTCCTGGGTAGAAACACCAGTACTTTGGTCTCCTGTTTCAAACTCTCTGTGGCTGGCATTTCTTGTCATAGCGTTTTTCTTGGCATTTTCTTTGGTACTGTAAGTTACAATAGGTTCCTCACTTTGCCTCCTTCATTAGACCTTTGATGCGCTTTTGCATGTCAATGAGGTTTGTGACAGCGCCTTCATTTCCTGGTTCACAGTGATCCAGTTTTGTTTGATGACACTCAGCGGGCCCCTGATTTGTCTTACATATAGGAGTTGAAATCGGTGAGAAACCTGTTGCTTGGTTGTACCTCTCTAAAAGCAAATAGGAAGTGGGAATGAATTCGTTCCCAGGTTTTTATGCTCAGTTTTGGAGAGAGCGTCCTCAACATGTTTTTGAGAGTTCCGTGGAATCTCTCTGTAATTCCTGCTAGTTTGGTGTGGTGATATGCACTTGAAGTTAGCTGTGTTATGTTCAGCTTTTTGCACATGGAAGCCATTATTTGGTATGACATGAAATTTGTGCCTTGGATCATGTACACTGGGGATGCCAATTCTGGCGAATACGGTGAGTAGTGCATTTGCAACTGTGTGTCTGCCTTCGCATATAATGTGTTAGTTTTCGATACTGAGAGAGATTTTTTGAAAAAAAACATGTTGTGTACAAATAAAAAAAAAAATAATGGAGACTATTATGGCTCAGTTTTCTTGTGTTGTGTTGTCTTACATCAGTCTGATAAATAAAATAATATATTTAGGGCTGTGATTTTTTCAAAGTATTTTTATTCATGTTTATCTGTATCAAGGTCCTCACAAAAAGGACACAAAAATGTGACATTTATAAATGATCTAAAATCAATCCCATTAACTGAGAGCACTACTACATGTACCTGAAATTTCACTTGTCCTGTTTTAATATTATGACCCGCTATGACCCCTCTTTCAACTGGGACCCCCAAAGTGAAAAATTATTTGTAACATATTCCCAAAACCATATCAATAAGATCTTACTAACGATCGTAACTCTTGGTGTCTTTATATATGTTACGCACGTTTGCGTGGATCGACTAATACTTTGGAAACGAAATAATAATCAACAGTAATATTTTTTCATTAAAAGATTGTTTCAAGAGAACACTTTGTAATACTTTTGAGTTTTTAATGTTTTAATTAATTACGCAGTGTAAATGCAAACCATCACTTGCGAGTCCTAGTTCCCTGTCCATTTTGTTACGTATCGTAAGACATGCCGCTTGCCTGGATTTTGTTTCTCGTGGTCTCCGGGCGGAAGGCATACACATGCAGTATAACGATAGCCAATGTTCCTGTATGTAGTCTGTAAGTAATAATCAGATTGCATGTCCTGGGGACGAGGATAAAGGTCGTGGACATTGTTGTCAGTCCGCTCGGGCAAGCTGTGTTACGTCCGCTGATGACACTTAAACCCAAATGAAAATTGTCTAAATTACATCGTGATGTTTTGGCTTTGGTGTTTGTTGATACATAAAGCCAAGATACTTTATTTAATATATTTGTCTGGGTAAAAATTTGTCCTCCTCTATTATGTCGTAAAATTTGGTTTGAAGTCGATTTCTTTATTGTACGTAAAGGGTTGCCAATGCTGGAGTGTTGCGGTCCATTTTGTTATGATCGCTTCAGATTACACTGCAAGTGAGCTATGCTCGCCTGGATTTGTTTCAATGGTTTCATGGAATGTACATACACATGCCAGATAAAACGACTCACCAATGTTCCTGTATAGGCCATATAATAATTAGATTGCCATTCCTGGGCAAAGATAATTAAAGGTTGTGATAGTTAAGTTGTCGCCCTGCCTTCCTGTAAGCTGGCGTTGCTGCACGTGACATGTACGCTAATCTAGACTTAACTCTTAACGTTATTAATGACGCTAAATTACATCGCGGATGTTTGGCCACATCGGGATTTGGTGTTTGTTGGATACATAAAGCCAAGATACTATTTTAATATATTTATCATAAACTTGTCCTCTATGACGACTGCCAATGCTGGGATTGTACCAGTGTTACAAATGCTAATTCTCAAACATAAACTTTGAAAAATTTGAGCGCAGCTCTTGGGCAGAATTCGAATTGGCTTTAATTAAATTAGAATTGAATGGAGTTGAACTGAATAAGATTTGAATAGTAAAATGACGATGAAAAAAATGCCTGGATTTTCAGATAATTCTATGGATGAAATTGGATTGGATAACGGTAATTAAACATTGTGACGCCGTTTTCATCAAACTTTCCCCTTTTAAAATATAGAAGATTGCTCTTTGTAAAACTATCTTTGGTTATATTATACACATGTGGTGTAAACGCATGTAAAGGTGTCCTTTTACTCACTCATGTAACTCAAAACTGAAAACATCAGAATATTTTTCTTGTTTGTACCTTTGTCTGCTCATAGTGAAAAACATGTACCTACATGATACAAAGTCAAAGGAACTTACCCTTTATGTGATACCATACACCATCGAAAGACACTACATGTACATGTATGTTAAGCATACAAGCTAGAGATGCAACTACATACATGTACATGTAAGTTTGAATGCTAAAAAGTGGACTTCCTCACGACGAACTATCTTTACCCCTTTAAAGTAGCTTTCTGCTTGAGGGATAAACATTGAAAATAAAAGTGTCGGCATTATTCCTGACAGTTATTCATTATTTACCATGTGTGTCTACACTTTCTTCACCTAGTACACACATATTAGATAGGGGAATGGCTTCTGGGAACCTTGTGGCATAATCACATACATTGTATTGTTAACAGGATATTTCTTGCCTTTGCGGGACCTTTCTTAGTGGGACCTACAATGTCTATTGCTATACGACTGCAAAAGGGGAATCTATGACCGGCAAAGTAGGAATGAGTGGGAGCTTTTGTGGTAAGCTTTATTTCTTTTTTGTCCATCATTTGGCATGTGGGACAACATTTGATGTAGTTTGATACATCTTTGAATATGCCTGGCCAGTAGAAGTGGGCTGAAGATTCTTTGCTTAGTTTTCCAATGCCCATGTGGACCTGACATGGGGA
>CM055826.1:3195406-3284950 GCA_029582265.1 Zoroaster sp. YZ-2022
ATAATATGAGGAGCCGGCCCATACCATTTTTAGTAGGGGTCTTCCATAATTACTGAGGGACGGTGTCTGTTTAAGTAATATTTATATAAAAAAATTGTAATGTTTGTTTAATATATATGATGAACACATCTATGAAGAAAAAAGTTACAATTTTGCAATTTTACGATCGAACACTTCCCGTCAAAGAAAGGTATGCCGTTTGTACATTGTACATATAGATATCCCGATTGAATAATTGTATGTAATTTTAATTAGTTGGGGTGGGCTAATTAGTGGGTCGATTAATTGGGGGCGCTAATAGATTATAGCCACAGATGTGATGAACACATCTATGAAGAAAAAATTTACAATTTTGCCATTTTACGATAGAACACTTCTCGTCAAAGATAGGCATCCCATTCGTATACATTGTACATGTGGAGATTCCGATTGGATAATTGTATGCATTTTTTTATTAGTCGGGCGGGGCTAATTAGTGAATCGATTAATTGGGGGCGCTAATAGATTATAGCCACAGATGTGATGAACACATCTATGAAGAAAAGAATTACAATTTTGCCATTTTATAATGGAAACCTTTGCATCAAAGATAGGTATACCGTTTGTACATTATACATAAGGATATGCCGATTGGATAATTGTATGCATTTCTTAATTAGTTAGGCTGGGCTAATTAGAAAATCGATTAATTGGGGGCGCTAATATATTATAGCTAGACTTGTGATGAACACATCTGTGAAGAAAAAAAATACAATTTTGCCATTTTACAATGGAAACCTTTCGGTCAATGATAGGTATGCCGTTTGTATATTGTACATATATGGATATGCCGATTGGATAATTGTATGCATTTCTTAAATAGTTAGGCTGGGCTAATTAGTACATCGATTAATTGGGGGCGCTAATAGATTATAGCTAGACATGTGATAAACACATCTATGTCGAAAAAAATTAAAATTTTGTCATTTTATAATTGAAACCTTTCGGTCAATGATAGGTATGCCGTTCGTACATTGTAGGACTACATATATGGATATGCAGATTGGATAATTGTATGCACTTCTTAATTAGTCCGGCTGGGTTAATTAGTGGATCGATTAATTGGGAGCGCTAACAGTTTATAGCTAGAGATGTGATGAACACATCTATGAAGAAAAAAATTACAATTTTGCCATTTTATAATGGAAACCTTTCGGTCAAAGATAGGTATGCCGTTCGTACATTGTACATATGGATATGCCGATTGGATAATTGTATGCACTCTTTAATTAGTCCGGCTGGGTTAATTAGTGGATTGATTAATTGGGGGCGCTAATAGATTATAGCTAGACATGTGTTAAATACATCTATGAAGAAAAAAATTAACATTTTGCTATTTTACGATGGAACACTTCTCGTCAAATTTGTGCGAATCATCATTGTGTATTTTTCTATGGTACTGTACGTTTACACTTAATGACGTGTATATTGACGGTCTTTTGCGGTATTTGAAATTCGGTGCCAGCACCAAATTTCGTGCCAGCACCAAATTTCGTGCTAGCACCAAATTCGGTGCTGACTTCAGTCTGGTAAACTTTCCTTCCATAAAAACCAACGGACGATTTACAATTACATCTACATGTACATACATGTATTTTTGAGTTGGTTGTGTAATTAATTCAGGTAGGCGTATCGTTATTGTCACGAGGGTTAACAGATACTGAGATAGGTACATGTACAACCCAACCACAGATGGAGGAAGTTAATCTGAACCTTCTTCCATAGACCTAACCATGCTAACGACCGTAAGCTATGTTTCCTCAATTTACCCTAAATGACGCACCTGATATAATCATCAACTACTGGACAGTAACTTACAAATGAAATTAGAAGTTTGGTGTTTCAGTTTGTTTTCCTTCCTCCATGGTTTCAGTGAAGGATTCTCGGGTAGAATGTTTTATACGACTGCCACTGCTTCTCAATACCGTAACCAATAATTCATTAATTGTAATCTTACACATGTACCTCGCCTATAACACCAAAGGCCAAAGTTGGCCAAACGCGAGTTAACAAATTTGCCTATGTGCCACCATGTAAAAAAAAAAAAAAGAAGAAATTCTGGAACCCATAGAAGCTAAACGGTCCAAAAACATCCCAAAATAGTCACAGATAATGTAGAATAATAGTAGGCCTATACTAGTACTTAGTAGGCCTATGTTACGTATTAATTAAAATATATACATAGGGCCTATAGGCCTACTTTTCAATTTAACTTTTTACTTTTTTAGTCTTTTTTTTAAGAGAATAAGACCATCCACAAGATTATTGATTTGTCCAGAAATGTGCATGGTTTTGATTGTCGATTTGACCTGTCTTTTGACACTTGACCCCATTTGGGGTCTCGTTGAAATTTTGTATTTTCGGGAGATTCTTTGATATTTCAACAAAAGTTAAAGGGTCAATAAATGCATGAAGGCAGCATGATCACTTTGATATACCAAGCCATTTTGAATGGATGAAATACATGTAGTGTTTGACAGGTAAGGCCGAGTAAAAAAACAAAAACATGTTTAGCGTCCGGGTATCTGAAAAAAAGGAAGGAGGAGGGGCTTTTTATTTTTTATTTTTTATTTTATTAATACTGAACAAACTATTTAATAAAACCACTGTAAACATGTTCAATGTCTTATCCAACGGTTTAAACTGGCACATCATGTGATAAGGCATGAAAATGCAGATAACAGGTTGACGTACTCAATATCAAACTTGGCTAATCAGCTTTATTTCTTCATGTGTAATTCCACAATTGACTACAGTAGGATGTTGCAGCACCCCGGACTCGCACACATTCTGCACAACACCTCCTCATTGACAGTACGGTGTTCCGGATCACAGCTTGGTCGAGAGGTTGTTCCACTCATCCTGTAGAGCTGCTGTCAGGTTGGCAACGTTCCTTACAGGAGGGTTGTGACTTCTGACTCTGTAACTGAGAATTGCCCAAATGTTCTTAATACTGGGTTAAGGTCTGGTGAAATGGCAGGCCATTCCAGACGCTGAATATGGTTATCTGTAAGGAACGCTGTTATGATTCTTGCTCTATGAGGACGACGGGCGTTGTCATCCATTATAATGAACCTGTTATCTGCATTTTCATGCCTTATCACATGATCTGCAAGTCATTAGACATGCACAACACTTAAAAAGTGTTTAAAATGTTGCAGAGTAACCTTTAGTACTTTACTTCCACCAAAAACTGCTTTTTATGTCCTCACATGGACAAAATGGACCAAGAAATAATTTTGAGCAGTGTACATTGTACATGGGCAGTTCCACGGTGTCGGACGTACATTTCAGACACTTCAACAGAGTGTATTATTACAGTGATATAATTAAAATGATTTTTTATTCTGAAAAGAGGTATCAGGTAGTTACTAAAGTTATTTAATTAAGAAATTATCCATCCACATCTTTTAATGTAGAAGCCACTCGCCCAAAACACCATGGTGTCGGACGTACTCAGAGAAATGAATATTTTTGTAAACCAATATTTATATCGCAACTCTGTGATGTGTTTAAACTTGAAGCAATTTTTTTCCTATATGTGGATTCATCAGACCCCTGTAAATACACTTCATGATAAGACATGTGTTTTTTAAATTTTAACTTGTAGAAACAGCCTTTATTATATCGGTGTCGGACGTACATTACACAGTGTCGCACGTACCTGTCCGAAATTACATTAAAAAGTAGGTAACAGTCAGTTTGGAATTCCACTTTTTTGGAGGGTTAGCATTCAGATAAACAGTCCAAGCCATACTAAACAAGTTGGAAATGATCAAAGAGAAACTATGCTCTTTGCTAAAGTGAAGGATTTTGAAGGATTGAGGTGACATGATACATACATGCTCTTTGCTAAAGTGAAGGATTTTGAAGGATTGAGGTTACATGCTACGCTCTTTGCTAAAGTGAAGCATTTTGGAGGATTGAGGTTATTAGGCATACTTGCCTTTCCATGGTACATGTACATCCATGTTTGTTGTAGTGATTGCAAGGTCAGTGCTTGGGTCAGTGGACACTGTTTATTGCTCCATGCATGCAGGGAGGGTCCCTGGCCAGATTAGAAACACATGTGTGCATACATGTCATGTGCTTGCTTTACTACTGAAGGATTTTGGAGGATTCAGGTTAAATGGGCCTAGGGAGTTGGGGTTAATTCGGTTTAATGTATAACTTAACATATTTGTGTAATTTTTGTGAAATGAGTTACCACAAATGCTTTGATGGTTAAATTAGTGGCACACAAAGTAATAATTTTATTAATTAAAAAAAAAAACATACCCGAAAGAGATAATAATAATAATAATAATAATGTGTGGATTTATATAGCGCACGTATCCGCCAACTAAGTGGTGCTCAAGGCGCATTATATTATTATCCCTGCTCATAAGGCTCATAAATCATTCCTGAAACCATCTCAGCTCCCTGGGGAGTATACAGCTCAATTGCTGCCATTTCTAGCGCATATAGAGCAAACCAACTCTGCCTTCACAGGTACCCATTTAACCCCTGGGTGAAGAGAAGCAATTATGATTAAGTGTCTTGCTCAAGGACACAAGTGTCACGGCCGTGATTCGAACCCACATTATGTTGCTAACACCAGAACTTGAATCCGGTAAGCTAGACCGCTCGGCCACGACAAATTGCACTGTTGATCTTGTCTCGGCTAGAGCTTCAATTTGATGTATAACTTGACATATGTTTGGAAAATTATTTTAAAAATAGGGTGTTATAGCTACAGTAAGGTGGAGAACATACAGTATGGACGATGATAGACATACTTCAAAATATTCCAGGATATTTTTTTCATGAAAAATCGGGCATTTTGGTATACGTTGACTTCCTCAGTCATGCCAGTCTCCCCCATTAGTGACCTACACGGTCGTTGTACATGCACTTGGCAACTATAATAGGATCCTCCTATTTTCTGAAGGGAGGATTTTTAGAAGGGAAATAAAGTCCGAAAACCATCATAAAAGTGTATTTTAAAGATAATTTTCACTTTCTGAACCCCCAAAAATCGATAGAATCATTTTTTTAAACTGGTTAGTGGTTGCAAAAAAATTCCAAGAAAACCCTTAAAAAGTGGCAGTCGGATACGACATTCTTTCCGTTTCTCTTGTAAAATGTTGAATTTCAATGCATGATCATACGTGTGGACGTCTTGAGCGCCGTTTTTTGAGATGCACAGAATTGTGGTCATCAAAAAATTGATGTTGGTATAATTAATGACTCACCCCTAAAGTTGATGGGGGCACAGAAAATGTACATGTACCCAAGAAGAAAAACAGTTGAATTATGTTTCGTCTTATTCCGGATGGTTGTAAAATTGTTTTTAATCTTGAAAATAAAACAAAACAAAATTAAATAAAATGCTGTAATTTGGAGAAGCTTTCAAAACTTTTAAGCAATATTCTTGAAAAACCAATAAAATGAAAGGTGGTTAACATTTTTGTAAAAAGTGTTTTGTAAATAAAAGAATGCCGTATGTGACCGCCACTTTTAAGGGTTTTTGGAAATTTTTTGCAACCACTAACCAGTTAAAAAATGATTTTATATATTTTGGGGGGACAGAAAGTGAAAACTATCTTTAAAATCCACTTTTATGATTGTTTCCGGACTTTATTTTCCTTCTAAAAAATTCCTCACCTTCAGAAAATAGAAGGATCCTATTATAGTTGCCACTGTACAATGACTGTGTTGGTCACTAACAGGGGAGTTGACAAGATCAGACTGACATGACTGAGGAAGTCATCGTATACCAAAAATGCCTGATTTTTCATGAAATAAACATTCTGGAATAATTTGAAGTATATGTCCATCATCATCCATGTGTTCTGCACATAATGAATGAGAAAAAGTGGCGGTTGGATACAACATTCTTCCCCTGCAGACTAGGGGCTTGGATGACGTTATAATGCAAGGTGACTTGCTCTGTCACAGAGTCAAATTTGGCCATTATTAACAAACTTGACCCTCATGACAACTTGACCCTTATGACAACTCAATACATTGAATTTAATGATCTTTGTCATGAAGAGCATCTTTATTTCATTTTAATTATCCATTTTAATCGACATGCATCAGCATTAACAATGGGTCAAATGAGAAGTCATGTGACCCTAATAAGAAGAGGTTCACTTTAATGGTTACCAAAATGTGTAACTGTATATAACCATTGTTATAATCATGGAACCCCTCTGGATCCCCTTCTCCCCACCCTCTCCCCACCCTCTGGATGTTCTGTCACTCGAAACAATCAAGTTTTATTTTGTATCAACCTTTTAAGAGTTCGGTCAATGACTACTCTTAAATAGAAAGATGGGCAATTTATTAAAAGAAACAAAAATGAAACATGAGAGGATAACATTTAAAACATAAGATTCTGAACACCTCAAATATAAACATAAAACGTGTTCAGGCCTTTTTCAAACCTGTTATACATGTAAATGCTTTCTCTATGATTCAAGTTAATACCTGACTCATTCAGCAAAAATATACATTTAGTTGTGCCGCAGTGTTCACTAAGAAATTGAAGTCTCTGTTACTGCAGTCTTATTAAATTACTTTATCCATACTCGCTAATTGTTAGCATTCTACTTAGATTTTTCGAGCTGTTCAACATCATGTATCCAGGTGTCTCGCACTCTTTGTCCTCTCTTGTTTTCTTTCTGGTTAAGATCGTATCGTCCATGTCTTTTGTTCAATAGGATGATCACAAAAGCCACACTTGGCTTCGTTCAAATTCCTAGGTGTATAGCTACTATTGCCAACCTGTATTTTCTAAAATAATGTAATTTGCAATTATATATTGATGTATTTGTAATTGTGAACAACAAATAAATGTCATGTCACGAACAGGTGCAATTAACGCAATAGCGAGTAATTTTGCCACTTGCTTATGACCATTCCGATAGATCTACAAAAGCTTGAATTTAGACTGGAATGACATAAAACACAATAAAGGGGCCACTTTCCTACCGTCACGTTAGCAGTTTTTCTAATGGTTGTAATTTTTTTTTAATATCTGAAACCACCCAAAAAGAATTTCAACATTTGAATAGACATGCATGCTTATCCTAAAGATAATTTGAGTTGATTATTACTATTATTTTTTTAATTACCCTCAAATTTCCATCAACAAATGGACGGAAAAGTGAGGTAACTTTTTCCGTCCAATTTTTATGGAAATTTGAGGGTAAAAAATAAATTTAAAAAAAATAAAATAAAATAAATCAACTCAAATTAGTTCTAGTATAAGCCTGCATGTCCATTCACATGTTGAAACACTTTTTGGTCGGTTTCAGGTACTTAAAAATAAATAACAACCATTGGAAAAACTGCTAACGTGACGGATGCAAAGTGGCCCCCTTTATTGTGTTTATGTCGAATGATTGTTTATTTACGTTAGAAATAACTAGATAAACTAAGGTACATGATAAAAAACTTTAAGCGCTAGGAAAAAACACAATAATTATACTAGAAATTCAGAGTTTGTGCACAAACTCAAGGTGTTCGGAAGTGACGGTAATTGATGTCCTCATCAATTGGGATCATTGTTAAAATGTGACTTAAGATTCGTCAAATGAGTACTTGCAGTATTAAGTTAATACGATCTATGGTTTTAGAAATCTTGTAGCGCATCCGTTATTGGCTTAAACGCCCAACCACACATCTATAAAATATATTTTATCCTGCAAGAGCTTTAGCCTGTGAAACCGCAAACGTCCCCGTGAAGACCGCCAGCTGTTTTCCAGTAGATAACGATCTCAGTCTCTGCGGTTTTTTATCCTGCAAGAGCTTTAGCCTGTGAAACCGCAAACATCCCTGTGAAGACCGCCAGCTGTTTTCCAGTAGATAACGATCTCAGTCTCTGCGGTTTGTAAACAATGGGCCCCAGAACCACGAGTCTGGTGTGTGTTAAGTCAATGGGATTTTGGCCCAGAAAAGGAATTTTGAAGAAAAAAAACAAATCAAAACTTTGACCTTCCGATACGACCGGAAGCAAATGTCAGACGATTTTGACGTTAACTTTTCAAATGTTGCCTAAGCCTTGATCTATCAGATCCCAGATTATGAACATCATAGCTTTAGTATATTTTGATATACAGTCGATAGCAAATGGTCATTTTTAAAACTTAAATGGCTTGTAATTTGATACCTGATGACGTGATCATGACGTACATGTGTAACTAGATTCATCTACATGATAAGGTCTTTATATGTGTGAAGTTTCAAGGTTGTGTGAAATTGTTAACTTGCACTTTCGATGTAGAGAAGAGTTAAGGAGAAGAAGGAGAAGTAAAAAAAAAAAAAACGGAACAATTACAATAGTTGTTCGGCTGAAAGGCCGAACACCTAATGGTCTTAATAAGCATTTTAGGTGGTGACTATACGGTAACGCATGTTAGGCAGGCTCATCCACCCATTGGCATAGCTACACTCCTATCCATATCCTTCATTATTTTATACTGTTAACGTTAGTTTGTAAACCAGTTTGTTTCATTTTATTTCTTATTTATTGAAGGCATTTACACTTGATCCCTTGGGTATCGTTACATTGAAAGAATGTTGACTGATATTGGAAGAAGTGTGGTAACTGTGTGGAGTCAGCTGAAATATGAACACCTTATAGCAGGAATTAGTGGTGGAATCCTATCAACACTTGTGCTTCATCCATTGGATCTTATCAAAGTTAGATTTCAAGGTGAGTAAGAAGAGCTCTACAAAAACACCTTGGAAAATGTTTCCTACTTTCTCAGATAGCATTGTACATGTACATACTAGAAACTTTGTAGAGAAGTCTTATATAATCATGTTAAAAAAGTAAACCATAAATGCTTGTGTCTGGCACAGCATCAGTCCACACTTAATACCCTTCCTTAGTATATAATAAAGAGGGTCCTCAATTTTGTAACGATACATAACTACTCCTGAATGTATAAAATAACCAATATGAACACAGGTTTCTCTTATTTTATTAGTCATAATAAATGTGGACTGTAGTAATTTCCCGCCTCGAAGTCCCCACATAGCGTAATTGAAAATGCTGTGTTCAGAAAGCTCTTGAAAGCCCAATCTATTATATAACACTCCCATTTAGTATGGTTCACCAAACTATCAGCCTTCTTGAAGATTTCTATTCAAGGCGAAACCCCCATCAAATGCAGCTGGAAAATCAATTAATTCCGTACGTGCTGGAATGCGGCTATACACGTCTACCGGCCCAGTGGCATCTCCGCAAGCCACGGCTATAGCCGCACAGTAAAATAAATCAGCAATTAAACTTACGATAAGGAGATTAAAGTGCAGCAGATTATCAGTATAAGGCTGCCTGATTGTGAATAAAAAACTTCCAAATCAGCTTCCTTGAGTACAGGTTGTCCTTAATAATAATAATAATAATAATGTGTGGATTTATATAGCGCACGTATCCACCAACTAAGTGGTGCTCAAGGCGCATTATATTATTATCCCTGCTCATAAGGCTCATAAATCATTCCTGAAACCATCTCAGCTCCCTGGGGATTATACAGCTCAATTGCTGCCATTTCTAGCGCATATAGAGCAAACCAACTCTGCCTTCACAGGTACCCATTTAATCCCTGGGTGGAGAGAAGCAATTATGATTAAGTGTCTTGCTCAAGGACACAAGTGTCACGGCCGTGATTCGAACCCACATTCTGTTGCTAACACCAGAACTTAAATCCGGTAAGCTAGACCGCTCGGCCACGACATAGATAGAAACTCCTCGAGTGTTTTGCAACAAGTGTGCCATCCTGTTAGCAATTCAACTACCCAGGGCCTGACCCCACCCCAAAGGAATCTGATAAAAAATTTCCCTCACATGCTCCCAACCATCGGGTATCCAGATACCCGCAACAGCCTTAAAATAAGGTCTGTTTGTTTTTATTTTCTAATATTGCACAATCAATAAGTAAATTTCAGATTATTGTTATATTTTTGTCAAGTTGATGATGGCAATGTAAAACGCCCAACCTACAGAGGTGTTTATGATGCGTTTAAGAGTGTAATCAGACAAAATGGATGGAGAGGACTCTATCAGGGAGTTACACCTAATGTGTGGGGTGCTGGAGCTTCATGGGGATTCTATTTCTTCTTGTAAGTACTGTACAGTGTATTCATATACTGAGACGCAATAGAAACTGACCACTTTTTCGACCTTAAATTATCAGTAATCACAATGCACAAATGTAATATGTGCACTCGCGGTGAAGTGGATACAGATGAGATCGAGTACAGTGGACAAAACGTGGACATTTCCTCAATAAAATGCCAACATTTCTAATCCAAATTGTTGTGTTGTCTTACTTTGAACCATTTCAATTTTATGCTATTCCAAAACAAGTGGTAAGTTTATATTGCGTCTCAGTATATTATTCAGGGAACAATATTGTCACGATCAGAGGAGACTTTCAATAGGGTATGGAATCGGTGTCCTAGTTTAAAGGGGCAGTATGGAATGGAATGGCATAGAATCGGAGTGCTTGTTTTAGATTACGTGTAACTCAGTGACTAAAAATATTATGCGACATGATAAGGCCATTATTACTGTAGCTGCTGCATAATTGAGCTATTAATTTTCAGTCACTGTATTCATTTTAAACTAGGACACTGATTCTATACCCTGTTGAAAATCTGCTTTAGTCATGGCGATACTGTCCCTTTGAGAACACAGTGACTGAAATTTACTGGCTCATTTATGCAGCAGCAACGGTAATATGACCTTATCATGTGGGGTATTATTTTCAGTCACTGAGTTCATCTAAAACTAGCACTCTGATTCCATGCCCTGTTGATCATGATGATATTGTCCCTTCAAGTATACAAAACACAGGTATTTTGAAGGGATTTGAAGTACAAGGCAATCTTTACTGCAGGATAAAGACCAATGGGGTTGTGGAAACGGCAAAGAGTCATTAGAGCCAGTGGCCAACTCATGTTGGTTAAAACTGTCTTGCACACTTGTTTTGAACAAAAATGTATCCCTAAACACATGCAGTTTATTTCATGAGTTTTATGGCATGTACACATCATGTACATGTGTATATCGTGTACTGATATTGACTTAACATGTAACTCATGTACATTTCGTCGCAGTTTTCACGAAGTGACGGATTGCTAAAAAATTTGTTTTTTTTGGAAAATGAGTTTAGTCAATATTTGGACTTCAAATACTGTTATCTTTCATTTCACCAAGTTTTAATCCTCAAAACTATCTAGTTTTCTAATTAAAGTAATGACGTTTTTGTAAAATTGAAGTATACTGTGGTTTTAAGTTTTCACGAAGTGACCGATTGCAGCCTTGTGCATGTATTACTGCATGTATTTTATGCGAACGGCATGTTTTAAGTTTTCACGGTGACACAATTCGATCACGCCACACGTGTGTTCCACGAAGTTGACGCGTGTCCATATACTAATGCGGAACGTCAGTTCGTGAAAACTGCACAACAGCGTGTGCAGTTTTCACGAAGTGACTGTTTGGTTTATAAGTTTGTTACTCGTTTATAGTTATTTTCCTCTACAAAACGAATACAGTTACGTATCATATGAGATTTCAGCTTTCTAACAAAGTAAAAATTAATGATCTTCGAGATTAAAACTACATCGAAACCGCAGTTTTAAAACTTGACCAACTTCAATTGCTTATATCTCGCAACGCGATTTTACCACGACGCGGACGAATATGTCACTTGGTGAAAACTGGGACGATTTGTGTATATCGTGTACTGATATTGACTTACATGTAACTCATGTACATTTGTGTATATTTACAGCTACAATGCTATAAAAGCCTATATGGAAGATGGACAAAAAGGAAGTCTTGGACCAGGAAGTCACATCATAGCAGCCGCAGAATCAGGTAAGATTTTCTCTACTTTTCTCTCTGTATTTAAAGGGGCAGTATTGTCACGATCAACAGAACATGGAATGGTAGTTTTAGATTAACTCAGTGACTGCCATAATCACCCACATAATAAGGTTATATTATCATTGCTGCTGCGTAAATGAGCTATTAATTTTTAGTCATTGTGTTAATCTGAACGTAGGACATCGATTCCATGCCCTGTCGAAAAACTACTCGGGTTGTGATGATACTGCCCCTTTAATACATGTATACAGCATCACCTGAAATACCGCCCTCTAGAGGCAAACCATTGTGTAGGTTTAGCTTCAAAGTACAGAAATGGCTCATTAACCAATCTCATCAAGAAAGAAGCTGATTGGTCAAATTCCACTTGTGCAGAGCTATGAATATTCATGCTGTAAATGATGCATTGCAGCTCAACAATGCAAGTAAGAAGTGGAATTTGTTTTTTTAGCTTAGCCCAAAAATTGTATACTTGTGTAAATTTATTATCATTTCAGTTTGCGGTAACATCATGTGTTTATCTCAGCTATCGCTAAGTGAAGTACAGGGTTATGAAAAGAATATTGTTCGGTTGTCTCCTGATAACATTAGTCGAAACATTGAGAATAAACCAACCGGTTCGTCTCAGAGCCATCGCTTCTTTCAAGAAGAGATTAATACATGGTGTACCTGAAATAACTCAGTAATATCTATCTCCACCATGCAAAACTTCAAATCCTGCATGTGTACTGTCGATAAGTGAGATTATACTTCAGGGAGAACCAAGCTAGGGGTCTTCTTGGGGTTGATTCCCAGTATTGGGAAAATGGAAACAAGACAGTAAAGGAAACAAGACAGTAAAGGAAACAAGACAGTAAAGGAAACAAGACAGTAAAGGAAACAAGACAGTAAAGGAAACAAGACAGTAAAGGAAACAAGACAGTAAAGGAAACAAGACAGTAAAGGGTAAATAACAAATCAATATTATCAGGCCTGCGATTTCTCAGAAATTTTCCCTGATTTTAGGATTTTGCCTCAAACTTTTCTTGAAAGAAGAGAAGTAGCCACCAAGGAAAGAAAGAATTAGCCTGTATTGTATCCAAACCTCTAGTTTCTTGTTTATGGGGATGTGGAGAGTCTGAAAATCCTCCAAAAATGAAACATCCAGGAGGTTCAGGGGGCTTTGTCCTCTAGACCAAAGGGGAGACCCAGACCCAGGCCTGCTACATGTACCCATTTATCAGGATTTTTTGCTTTTGTCAAATCACATAGGTGTGATGACACTACTTATTACTAACCCAATATGGGTAACCAAGACACGTCTGTGCCTCCAGTACGAAGGAATCAATAAAAACCTTTCTGCATCACAAAGTGGCAAATATAATGGCATGTTGGATGCCCTGGTCAAGATATACAGATATGAAGGTGTACGTGGACTATACAAGGTAAGTTTGCATCTATGTAGTAGCAATTAGTTAATATGAAACCATATTGCCAAAACAAAAGTCTCCAGTTTCTGGTCTCCGCACGCATCGTCTTAGACCCGCATCGTCTTAGACCCGCATCGTCTTAGACCCGCATCGTCGTAGACCCGCATCGTCTTAGACCCGCATCGTCTTAGACCCGCATCGTCTTAGACCCGCATCGTCTTAGACCCGCATCGTCTTAGACCCGCATCGTCTTAGACCCGCATCGTCGTAGACCCGCATCGTCTTAGACCCGCATCGTCGTAGACCCGCATCGTCTTAGACCCGCATCGTCTTAGACCCGCGTATCGTAGACCGCATCGTCGTGAGACCCGCATCGTCTTAGACCCGCATCGTCAGACCGCGCATCGTCGTGAACCCGCGTCTTAGACCCGCATCGTCTTAGACCCGCATCGTCTTAGACCCGCGTTCTTAGACCCGCATCGTCAGAGACCCGCATCGTCTTAGACCCGCATCGTGAACCCGCATCTTAGACCGCGTTCTTAGACCCGCATCGTCTTAGACCCGCATCGTCTTAGACCCGCATCGTCTTAGACCCGCATCGTCTTAGACCCGCATCGTCTTAGACCCGCATCGTCTTAGACCCGCATCGTCTTAGACCCGCATCGTCGTAGACCCGCATCGTCGTAGACCCGCACAATGTCGAATTGCTGGATCAATTGGTATTCTACTGAATTATGTTTTAAACGGCTACCATCCATTCTTTGTGTATGGGGACTTTGGGCTGGTATGCAGAGCTGCCAACTCTTCCGGATTCTGCGGAAGACTTCGCGTATTTGACGGTAATTTACTTACTTAAAATATATGCAAGGAGGCCTCTCCTTTTGGTGCCAAAAGGAGAGGCCTCCTTGCATATATAAGTAAATACCAAATCAACCTCGCAGAATCCGGAAGAGTTGGCAGCTATGGGTATGTATGTATGTGTGTGTGTATGTATATATATATATATATGGAGAGAGAGAGAGGGAGCGTGAAGAAAACCTTTGGAGTTGAAGAACGAAGGAAACATGCAGACGAGAACAGAGTGCAAACGTTGAAGATCGGAGTTGAGAAGACGACGGGAGAGTGGGCGTGCTCTGGGTGTTTCTTGGGAAAGGTCGTCGACCGCGATCCATCCTCCGGTGGCGGGGTTGACGACGTGGCGTACTAATTTTATTCCACACGCTAGGAGCCGAGCAGAGAACGGTACGACCTCAGCAAACGCCTCATCGTCAGCTGCAATGATTAAGAATAGAACTGTTAATGGGGAGGTTGAACACATGGCTGAGACAGTCGTGTGTTATTTGAAGTTGAGCTCTGGTAGCCATCCAAGCATGCATTACTTCAGTATAGTATTCAGGGAGAGCAGAAAAAAAAATTGGATTTAGTTTGGTAAAGAAAAGATGATAGTCTAGATTTAACTTTTGATAATTATGGAGATAGTGTTTGAAAAATAAGAAGGCAGGATGCGAGGAATTTTGTAAGAAGCGTTGGATTTGGGTAAAACGAAAAGTGAAGACGCGTGCTTGGAGGCAGGTAAGGCCAAGTCCCCCTCTGTCAGTTTTTTGAAAAAGAATTTCTTTTTTAAGGTGGTGTTTTTTTGTGGGCCAGACGAAATCGATGAGCATTTCCTGGAGTTCACTTAGTACAGAAGGAGGTGCAATTGTGGCCAAGCAGTGAAAAGTTTTGGAAGCTGCCAGCTGATTGGCTACAAGTATGCGACCTTTAACCCTAACTCCCTAGACAACAAAAGCAGTTTGAGGATTTTGAAGGATGTTTATTGTTCAGTAACATGCTTAGGGAGTTAGGATTAAAGGAGAGAGCTAGAGAAAGAGTTTTCCAAGAGTTTAAAGTTTTAGAGAGTTTTTCTTTACATTTAGTCCAATTTTGTTGTTCATATGTGTATGTATTTCCTAAGTGAACTCCAAGAAACGGTAGCCCCTCGCTGTTCCATTGGAAATCGAGGGGCCTGTCATTTCGTGTGACCCACGATCCTACCCATAACCCCTGGGACTTTTTATAGTTTAGACGAGCAGCAGAGGCACGACCGAAAAGGCTGTACGCCTTTTCGATCGCGCTGAAAGCCACATCGGAGGCGACAAAAACCGTTATATCGTCCGCATACACCGACATGCAACAGAAAGTATCCGTGTCGGGGAGCAAAGTACCATTTTTATTTAGTTTAGTTCGTAAATGATTGAGGAAAGGTTCAATTGATAGAGTAAAGTAGTCCCGAGAGCGGCCATCCCTGACGAATTCCCTTCTCGAATGAGAAGGGAGCAGTCAGGGAACCACACAATTTCATGAGGCTCTCGGAACCGCTGTATAGGAGATGAATGTGGTGCAGAAAGCGTTCCCCAAAACCCATGGCCCTCATTGTTCCGAAAAGGTAGTCGTGGTCAACATTGTCAAAAGCTTTTCTTGGTCTAAGTTGACCACGGCTAGGGGAGAGTTATTAAAATTAGAGTAGGAAATAATGTCACGAATGAGTGAAATGTTATCAAAAATGGATCTTTCCGGAACACAGTAAGTTTGATCTTGTTTAATGATGCCATGAACACACTGTTTCAATCTGCCGGTGAGCAGCTTGGCATAGATTTTGTAATCGGAGTTAAGAAGGGAGACCGGATGCCAATTTGCAATATTGGAAAGGTCTCCCTTCTTCGGGATAAGAGTGATGATAGCACGGGAGAAATAACGAGGAAGAGAACCGGAAATGAATGAAGAATTTAAAACATCGAGATAGTCAATTTTTAGAATTGGAACATTGGAAAAATTCGGAGGTGAGTCTGTCTAGACCGGGGGTTTTGTTTTTGCCAAGCTGCTCGACGGCAAGATCTAGTTCCTCAAGAGAAAGAGGACAATCGAGGTCCTCCGCCTCTTGAGTTTCAAGTCTATCGAGGCCCTCAGTGATTTCATTAAATGCTCTCGTCAGTCGGGACACGTGCATAAAGTTTTTTATAAAAGTTTTGTATGTGTGTTTTAATTTCAGTGGGGTTTTCTGTAATTTGGCCGTATTCGAGACGTATGCGAAAGGGATTTAGAAATACAGTGCGATTTTTCGAGATTGAAGATATAAGAAGAGTACGTGTCTACTTCATTCAGGTGTTGAAAACGTGATCTGACGAGAGCGCCCTGAGCCCGATTTTTTTTAAAAGCAAGTTTAGTTTGTTTCTTTGCTCTTCGAGGATCTCTCTAGCTTGAGACGTGAGGTCAGACGCGGACTGTAAATCGTCTATAATTTCATTCAAATTTTGAAGAATTTCGCATTTTTCTTGTGCAATTTTGCGGCTATATATTTGTGAAATGGATTTGATGTGGGATTTACCAAAATCCCACCACGAATTTAGAGAAGGGAATGATTTTTTGGGGGGTTTGCCAATTGGACCAGAAAGAACGTATAATTTCTAAGTAATTTTTGTCAGAAAGGAGTGTATTATTGAAGTGCCAGTAAGCGCTGCCTTTCTGTTTAGCAGAGGGGAGTTTGATAGAGAGAGAAACGGCAGAATGATCGGAGAGGGAACAGGGTGTAATTTTACAGTGTGTAATAGAAGGAAGAAAGTCCGAATGTAGGTAAAAACTATCGAGTCTAGCTTTAGATGAGCCAGACTCGGAAGACGGATTGTGTCGAAACCAAGTGAATTTTTGTTCAGTGGGGTTGAGTCCGCGCCAGACATCACGCAGGGACAGTGCATTCACGGCATCTTTGAGGGCCATGGAAATGTTGTTTCTACGCTCGACCGGCGCACGCAGACGATCCAGAAGGGGGTTATCCGTACAGTTGAAGTCGCCTCCGATGACACCGTCACTGTCACGCTGATCTCAATGATCGCGAAAAGAAGTTATTGATTTTAGGGCCAGTTTATCATCTTGGGGAATTAAAAAATTATAGAGGTGAAAAAGTGTTATTGTGGAAGATTTTTGTATACAGGATGTAACCATCAGAAATAATGTCAGAAAGTAAAATATCAATCGTTTTATTTTTTATAAGGGTAGTGATTCCGGATCCAGTATTGGGGCTTGGGGTGCAGATGGGGGTGTAGGGCCATATGTTCCAATGTGGACTATTTTCGGTTAAATTATAAGTTTCTTGAAGAACAATTATATCAGGGCTATTGTGCAAATCGGAAATATAAGTGTGAATCGAGGCATTTTTGGGGGCAGAACTGCAACCTCCTGTGTTTAGGGAGAGGAGTGACAGTGTCATCGCAAGAAAAGAATAGAAAGCAAAAGTATCCATTAACCCTAGCTCCCTAAGCATTGTTAGTGAACAATAAAAATCCTTCAAAATCCTCCAACTGCCTTTGTTGTCTAGGGAGTTAGGGTTAAGAAAGTTTAAATAAAAAAGAAAGTTTATTTGTCTAAAGTTCTTATGAGTTTCGTGAGTCTCTGCTGCAATCTTTTGGTGAGGTTGGGGGCGGTTGGTAGTTGTTTGAGTTGTTTGACAAGGCTAGGGATATTGGACGTGAACGTTTTTGCTATTTGGGCAGGTTTCTTTTTGGTCTTTACAGCAGACAGGAAACGCTGCAGCTCGCGCAGGGAGAGGGTGCCTTGTGGAGTGGGAAGACCCTCGAGGACAAGCTCGTCGCCCTGAGAGTCTTCCCACATGTCAGTGTCCTGGTCAGTAGTCTGGGATATCGGTGTGGAGGGTGCGGAGGATATATGTCTTGGTGTGTTCGGGGTGGAGGTTATTTGTTTGGGTGTGTTGGGGGTGGAGGTCATGGGTTTGGAAGGTGTAGGAGTAGACTTTAAAGGAGTGGATGGGGTGGATGTTTTGGTTGTGGGGGTGTCAAGGATGGAGGCGGGGTTTGGGGTGGGGGTGGCGGGGATTTGGGCAGGGGTGGCGGGGATTGGGGCAGGGGTGGCGGGGATTCGGGCAGGGGTGGCGGGGATTCGGGCAGGGGTGGCGGGGATTCGGGCAGGGGTGGCGGGGATTCGGGCAGGGGTGGCGGGGATTCGGGCAGGGGTGGGGGGTTTGGGCTTGGTGGATTTGGGGTTGGTGGGTTTGATGATGGTGGGTTTGATGATGGTGGGTTTGAAGATGGTGGGTTTGAAGATGGTGGGTTTGGGGTCGGTGGGTTTGGGGTGGGTGGGTTTGGGGTCGGTGGCTTTGGGGTCGGTAGGTTTGGGGTTGGAAGGCGTTTGGGTGGGAGAGTCAACCAACATAGGTTTTATGACTCGCTTGAGTTTCCTTGGAGGGGAAGGGGATTGGAGGAGAGTGAATTTGTTGGAGAGGGTCAGAAGTGTTGGGGGAGGTGTTAATTTCCTTTTTTGTACTGCATCAGAGAAGGTGCGGGCGGGACGAGGGGGCGTACCCCAGACATGATTGGAGGTTGATGGGCGGTGAGAGGGGGTCACGTCTCCGTGAGGAGATGCCCCGAGTGAGGACCACAAGGGGTTGCGGTCGGGGGTTCGAGGTCGGCGAGGCCACGGGATCCGCCGGCGCCGGCAGCTCGACCGGGACAACACCACCACCAAGGGGGTCGCTCCCGGAGGAAGCGCCATCGGCACTTGACGGGACAGTCATCTCAGTGGGGACAGATTTGGATTGTTTGGGAGGGTGTTTGGGGTCGGACTTACCATGGATGAAAACTGGACGTGGATTGTCGTTGTCGTCGTTGTCATTAGTCGGGTCTCCCTTCCTGCATGAACGCGCGATGTGGCCGAGCCCACCACACTGGAAACACCGGGTGGATTCCGTTGAGATGAAAACCCGGTAGTTTTCGCCGGCATGTACAAACTGATGTAGGCCGGCGGTGCGATGTTCTGGTCCAATATCACGCTAACCTGCCTCCTGAAGGACTGGATATGGGCTAGTTCTTTTTGGTGAAATCCTAGGGAAACGGAGCGAATTTGTGACACCACCTTACATAATGTTGAGGGTATTTCGGGGAAAACATTAGACAAAGTCATGCGAGTAGTGGGGCGGACAAGCGGCATGATCTCGAGAAAGGAGCCGTTGTATTCCAAGCCATGTTCTACGACGTCGACGGCTGCCTTTCTCGAGGACATGTAGAGCGCAATACGGCCATTTCTAATTCGTGATGCATCGGTAATGTGTGCTGGAGAAATTGATTTCGAAAAGTGGTCGATGTACGTACGCACAGAAACGTTGTCCTTTGCGTAAAAGACCACCCCATTGTTCCTGGAGACGGGCTCAGGAATGCGAACACCAGGAACAGTAGGGTCTTTGTTGGTGTTGGTGTTAGATGTTCCGCTTGTCCGCCCCTTTTGTATGGGTTCTGCATGGCTGGCCATGACGGCCGTCCACAGCACCAAAAAAAAAACGAAATACCAAACTAAAACACTTTTTAAATTTTTGTTATTTGTTAATTTATATATATATATATATATATATGCTTACTATATCGGACTTAGGGCGACCGACTTCTATAGAAATTGCTATTTCTCTGCGTTAAGGCGACCGTTTGCGGTCGCCTTAACGCCTAGCTACCCTTTAAAGTCATAATTTTGTTTCGGAAATAGCCTAAATCGCTTCCTTAGCCTGTAAACATCTTATTTCCAGAGTTTTGGAAGGGTGGAGGATATATAAATAAGGGAAAGGGAAGGGGGAATTTTGTGCACGTTTCTATGGAGCGGTCGCCCTATACATGTAGGTGAAAAGAGAGTTTTATATATATATATATATATATATATATATATAAATATATATATATATATATATATATCTTTCTGAATTAGGACATAGGGCGACGTGGTGACCTATAAGCGTTAAATTTTAAAAATCGGGCGACCGGGGGCCGGTCGCCACAGCTTTATTTTAGAAAAAAATTACTGATTTTTAAAGCCCAGATCTCTTCCTTGGTCTAATTTAAGCAAGTTTCCTGATTTTGGTATTGAAGGATAAAACAACAGGGAAAAAAGAAGGGACATTTGTGCACAACTGTATGGCAATTACGATGGTCGCCCGATGTCCGAATTCAAAAATGTATATATATATATATATATATATATATATATATATATATATATATATATATATATATATATATATATATATATATATATATATATATATATATAAATATAAATATAAATTACCAAATAACAAAAATTTCACTGCACTGATATTAAAGCCATAGACTTTTTTGGTCTAATGCACAACTGTGCATCCATTTTTAAAGATACCAAAGTACCGTTTATTGCCAATGTTTGGGTATTTAAACAAAAATTGTAATGTTTGGCATTGAATTTGATATCTGCTGCAGTATTTTGTTTCTCACTTACATGTTACCAGAAGTCAATTACCTACATGAAGTGTGACACATTGTAATAATAGCCCAGTCCAATGGCATAGTATTCCAAGAACAATGGATTTGGCCCATTTGTGGCAGGCCGGGCCAGGGAGCAAAACCTGTAACCAAGCTCATTGTGTGTACGCGCATTTAGAGTACAATGCCTTGATGTGGGTTTATAGCAGACTGGCACACTTCATGTAGGTAATAGACTTGTAATGTTACCAAACTAGTTTAGGTGTGACATCACGGGTCACATCATCTATAGATGATGCATTGATATCCATTGTAGTGATGATGGAGATCAGTGGATATCAATGAGACAATATGACCTCTGACATCGCGTCTAAACAGAATGAGCGTGCATAATAATAATAATAATAATAATAATAACTGGATTTATAGAAGGCCAAATTGCCAAAGGATACAAGGCGCTTTTACATTATTATTCCTGATCATTGGGCCAATATCAATCCTTAAACTTTCTCAGCTCCCTGGGGAATATACAGCCCTGAGCTACCGTAGCGCATCGGAAGCTTTTTCAACCACAATATCAACATCAACCTCTACCCTCACAGGTACCCATTTATACTCCTGGGTGAAGAGAAGCAATGTACAGTGAAGTACCATGGTCGTGGCCAGGATTCAAACCCACCTTCATACCGTCGGGCAAAAAACGTTACCGTGCCACAATTTTGTAAACAAACATGACATCGTCTATAAATGGCCTATGTTACATTCACATGTAGAGTAGCATTGATATTATTAGTGCTACATGTATCAACACAATTTAAAGCCAGTCCAGACATCCTCACTCTGATTCTATGTAAGAGGGCCATTTATTTTTGATCCCACTAATATCATGTACACTGTATGTACATGTATGCATTTACTGCGCCCCAAGCTTTTCTGGCTTTGAGTTCAGAGAAAAATGACTTTATAAAATATTTAATCAAAGGTTTAGATCATATTACTTATATTGTGTAGTTTTCTTATGACAACCTCAATAAAATAAGGAAAGGTCGATTATTAATATTGCATTCTGAGCCCGTATTGAATACAGCATTTGTTGATTTTTTTTCAGGGGTTAGTACCTGGCCTATTTGGTGTTTCACATGGGGCCTTACAGTTTATGGCTTATGAAGAACTGAAGACATTACAAAGAACATACTTAGACCCATCAGGCAGTCAAAAACTTGTAAGTATCATTTGTTGAGGCACCTTTATTTGCTTGGGCAGTTTCAGCAGTATTGTAGGTCTTCGTCTCCTCTCGGTCTCAGACCAAGGGGTCTTGAAATTTGCAATCATTGTACACTAATTGATTACAAGGTAACATAAATCTAAATAATTAATATTTTCAGATTGATGGATTTAATGAATTGGAGGTGGTTAGAACAATCTCTAGCAAAACCGCCGAGACAGTCTCTTCAATTGATGGAATGGGCATACATGTAGGCTTGGCACCCAAATTTACTTGGATTCTGTTCCAAGAGTAAAACATGTTTATGACGTGTGAAACACCACTTAATCATACATACCAGTACCTATCGTGTGTTCACACACATTGGCACATGAAGCTCACATCTGTATGCTGTCAATGACATGTACACCAATTGCAGCCTTTCTTTTTTAAGGGGGTGAAAAACAGCGAGAAAAAATATATTGTGCAGAAAAGGTTGTATCAACACCCAATTTACCACAACAATATTTATATATCAACAAACCTTTAAGGAAAGAGTATACTCTTTCCTTCATTCCATGTTAGAATGAATATGCAAAATATGATGCATTTTCTGTTTTCTTGTGAATGATACAACATACTAAGCTGAATCATTCCAAGGTGTGTTCATTCCAAGAGAGTAAATATACTTCTACAAGCAGTTTGACCAACATTACCAATGATGTATATTATAAGATTCAGTATTATGAAGAAAAAAAACCATTAAAAATACATGTAGGAGTACAAATTTTGGTCAGAAACAAGAGCTTTTGAATATTTTCAAATCTTTGGTCAAATATCATGAAAGTTATTGGTGCACGTTTCTTTTGAGTTTCTATCAGGACCAAAACCAACAAGGCAGCCCTGATGCTCGAAATCCTCCATATTGTACCCAATGCAGTGCTTGACACAGAATCCGTTGTACACCATGGTGCTGTTATTGCCATGATACAATGACGACAACACTTCTCAGGGACATTTGGGGATTTATCAGATCTCTTACATGTACTTCAGCAACTAATGTCCATATCCAAAAAAGAAAATGTACACCAGATTGACTTTGTGGCAGACAGGTACAAGAGTGATTCTATAAAGATGTCTGAGCGGACCAAGCAGGGTTCATTGGGTCATACCCAAATAAGAATCTAGAGGCGTGACCAGAAATTGCCCAAGCAAATGAAGAAATTTCTTTCATGTGGCAGCAACAAGGAGGGTCTGTTGGAATTTCTGGTTGATGATCAGAAGGTGTGTTCACCAGAAATTCTTGGTGGTGTTGAATTGTTTGCTACCCGTGGTGAAGTGTGCTACAAGATGTTTGTTAATGAGGAAGGACAAACAGCCACAACAGAAATATCTGATTTACACTCTGATCATGAGGAAGCTGATACAAGAATGCTCCTTCATGCACTGCATGCTTCAAAGTCAGATTCAAGTGCTTCCGATATCATTCGCATGATTGATACTGACGTCCTTGTTCTGGCTCTGTGGGCTTCCACTATAATTCCCTCTCGAATTGTAATCCATCTAACATTAGGCTCAAATGTGAAAATGATAGACACCAGTCTCTGCTCCCAACATTTTGGAGAAAGAAAACACACGCTATTGTGGGACTTCATCCTATTACCGGATGCGATACGGATGATGCGATACGGATGTTTCAAGGGAAAGACCCTCAAGTTGATGTTGAAATCACCAAGGTAACAAATGGTATTCAGTGAACTGGGAGTGTCATGGTCTATCAGTGATCAGTTGGTTCAGGAGATCGAGAAATTTGTATGTAATTTATATGGGTCAAGTGAATCAGACTGATGTGCGGTACAATTGTTTCAGGTTTAAAGTGGATGGCCTTGCTTATTGCTCCTGATACAGTTCTGAAATATGTCCATTGTAATTGTTAAAAGAAATTGTGTAATAGCAATAAATGTTCATGCAAGAAGGCTCTCATTAACCAGTTCGCGTCGGGAATAAAAAAGTTTTTCTGGGCCCCTGTGCGGGTTTCTTTTTCCCACACAAACACGTTTTTGTTTGCGTGAATTTTTTTGGGTAAAGTCATTGAAACTAAGATGGGACACCCCCATTTAGCTTATTAGCATATAATTTGGCAAGTTTCCCTTGGGAATTATTGCCAGGAGGGCGTCTTTTGTGTTGCGTATTTACACGTCATCCGAGTGGTACCGAGCGTACCGAGTAACAATGGTGCACGGAAATTGGTCTATAGAAATCTTTGTATACCACAGCTTTACAGATTTCAATGGAGACAAAGACAAAGGTGTGGAACAGGTTTACGAGTCCCCCCCCCCCCCATGTCAAGACTCGCCGAGCGTGTTTACATGGCCCCCGCTATTGTGCCGAACAATTGCTGCGCAATATAACACGTCAATCGAAGCACGAGCACTGCCAAAATGGTGTGGTTTTACGTCACCCGAAAGGACAACGGAAGCTTCCACAGCGTTTGGCCACGTCAACCGAGCATGCATACAAATATTCCCGAGTTTCCTATGGTGTGTTTAGATGTTCTCCGATCTGCGGTGCAAATTTTTTTTCGCGTATACACGGCCTCCGACGCGAACTGGTTAACTGCACAGAACTTTGCCAGTGCTGTGAGTGTTCAAACCGTCCTAAAGTTGTGCAAGATGATGACAGCGACACGTCTGATAATGATACAGCAACTACAAATGTTTACATTTCAAATGAGATTTAGAGGATTAAACCAGCCTCACTTGGTGACCCCTGTTATTTTCTATTTTCCAGGGAAAATAGAGCATTTTATAAAATGATTTTTCTATATTTTCTATTAAAATAGAATGCTCCGTGGATCACCTCAGGAGGCTACATGTACATTTACTGAACCATTTTTATCAGTCAATATTTGTATACCGTCTTCATTTGCCAATATCCTTCAATTAGTCAGATAGACTTGTCATTAATGACTTATCTGTGATTTATAATCATTTTAGGCAAATACATGTACAGGTATACATACAGCTATAAACGTTGGATTTAAGTTAAATATAATGTAACAATGAGACAAAAAAAGCATGTTTTCATTTAGTTATTTTATTATTTGTTTGGTAGCCACGTTGAATTATTATGATGGGTGTGTGTGCATAACGTACATTTCCAATGCAGGAAGACAATTCAGTTCCTCCATTACATTCAGTATTGGTTACAATTATTTTAAAAAATATATAAAAATGTGAACTCCAAAGTATTTTTGTATATAAATCAACTATAATATTATTGTTTAGTGGACATGGATCCTCTTGGCAGCCATATTGATTAAATAAAGACTTTCACATGAATTTAAATGGCAGTTATCCAAATCATTAGACCCTCTTTTCACCATAATGTGTTTCAAAAGTTAAAAATAAATGCAAGGTTTTCAGTTAAATTCTAACCATCTTGGACTTTTTCAGTCATGAACCTATATTTTCAGGAGAACATTGTATTTTCTGAAAGAGATAAATACAATGTAGCTTCATTTTGATGTATAATTCATGCCTTCACCCCTTAGGCTGCAGCAAAGTGGTATTTCTAGACCACTTTTTTGGCTTCGGCCCATGTCCTAATTAATACAATCTGACCATCAGTGTTGACACACATGTCGTGTAAAAGATGTGTTCACTACATAAGCCGTTTTGGCTTCGCAATTTGCATTCACCGTGTGAGTTGTACATTTTCCTTGTTTTGCCTGTTACATGTACACATCAATTGGTTACTTCGATAGCTGTCATTCAAAATCCCTAATTGACCAATCAGATTAGTTTGAACAACCTCATTTACGCATCACTTACAAATACGTGCATACCCTTTTCTATAATCTGCTTGTGGTTAACTAAATTTGCTATAAAACAAAGACCCAGTATTGAGACCATTGTTAATTCAAGGTTCAACAGTCTGGTTAGTACATGTAGCTCATCCTAAAATAAGCTCATATTACCAGTACTTATTTAATATCAATCACCATACATTTGATTTTTTTCAATGGTGTATATTTACAGAGTGCTATTGAATACATTGTGTGTGCTGCTTTGTCCAAGATGTTTGCTGTAATCACAACATATCCATATCAAGTTGTTCGATCCAGATTACAAGATCAACATCAAGCATATGATGGTGTTATAGACACAATCCTAAAGACTTATAGGTAAGAATATGATTTGCTTTAATAATCACAACTCACTATTTACTAATTGTGTACTGAGACAAAGAAAGGAAAGTAGCAGTGAATCATATTAGTACATTCATTGGCATATTACATACACTGTACATTCTTTTTACAATAGTACTTTTTGAAAGTATTTTATCTTTTTATAATTGTCAACAAGTACAATTACTAGAAAGAAATACAACATTTTTAACAAATTGATGAAATCGAAGTGCTATATGTAGTTTTAAATTAACTCATAAATGAAAATACCTCAGAATAATAAGGTCATATTACCATTGCTGCATAAATGAGAGTAATTATCAGTCAAGTATTCATCTTAACTCTCCTACAATCAGTCCAATTTTTGAAACAGGCCACTCCAAGCCATTAGCTGTTGCCAGTGGCCTCCTATGCACTGTCACACCACTGAGATTACAGGGTAAGGTGGTCTCCCAGTGATACATTGCAGGCCATACTAATATGTTCAAACATTTACAGTGGCCTTGGGTGGCACACAGTTGATTTTGTAAGATTACTTGGAAAGGACAGCAGGCTTGTACATGTATGTACTAAAGAACAGAATTTAGTTTTGTGATTTTCCAATAACCAGAGTCCTTATTAAAGTGTGAAAAAATTACCCCCAAAAAATGAGTCTCTAACCTCACGTTAAAGTGATGTAAAATGTCATTTTATTTGATAACCTTCCTGTGTGAAATTTGTTAACATCCAAAGACAACAGTGACGTCACATTTCAAATAAATGGATCTCTACATTTTTGATCAAATTGGCGTTGAAATTGACTTTTTGACAAACAAAAAATTCCTGTATGGAATGTTACAGACTCATTTACCGTAAGAAAATAGTGATGTCATGTTTCAAATATCGCTCTGAAAGGGTATCAAATAAAATGATATGTTACACCACTTTAAAGTGAAGTTAGAGACTTGTAATTATTTTCACACTTTAATAAGGACTCTATCTATTGGAAAATGAGTGCATCACAAAACTGAATTTGACCTTAGAGTGCCTCTTTAACATATACACAAAGTATGGTGGCTAAGAAAGGCCTCACAAATCAGGCAAATGTTCATACTCCTACATGTATATGAAAAAGTCATTTTTAAACATAACGCAGCAAAATTCCAATCAATCCAGCAATTTTAACTGCGACCTAATACCATCTTGTTCCTTTCTATTTTCCACTTCTTTCTAGGCGGGAGAGAATAATTGGTTTTTACAAAGGTTTGTTGCCAAATCTACTGCGTGTGGTTCCAGCTTGCTGCATTACTTTTGTTGTCTATGAGAACATAACACACCTACTTATTCCTTAAAAGTCTTCATTTATTATTAACCCCATAGGCATTATGGCTAGAAACCATCCCAAATCCTCCAAAATTGATGGGAATTGCTATAGTAGCAAATGCACAGTCCTGAATCCAACAAAAGCAGCCAGGCACTTCGTGTATGACGTCACTGTGTTTGATCTGGTATTGCGCGGCGCCCAGTTGAGAACCCATTTGCAAACATATAAACAATATGCACACATGTGCGTGTTTATATTGAGTCAGTGTTTGCAGTATATACCTATAAAACATCAGTTTGCAACCAAAAATGCCTGTTTATTGTTTGAATTTTATTAACCTCTCCGTAAGTTCATTTTTTGACGGATTGAGAATTCGAAAATGGGCCTCATGTGATGAGCCTGCACTTGGTGACGTCATACACGAAGTGCCTGGTTTATAGCCGCACTCAAGCAGCCAGTGGAGTTTGATACACATGGCTACATGCTCTATTTGCTGGGCTATACCGTGGAGTACTAAAATCAGGCACAACCAGGAAAAGAATTCTGGAGGATTTAGGGTAGTTAGGGTTTGAGGTACCAGTCTTAACAACCAAATGAAGTCCTCTAGGGCAGCTCTTGACCAATCGGATTTCAATTTCTGTTCATAGGAATTTTTAAGTAAACAGTACTTTAAATCTGAACCACCAAGCTTTATAACAGAGGTGTTGTACACCATTGGTAATTACACAAAATAAAACTAAGCAAATTATCTAAACATTTACAAGGTTGAAATCCTTGTAAATTGTTATCATTTTGGAGGAAACATTAATAAAATTACAATTTGGAATCAATGATAAACTGCAAGTGAAGATCCATTTCTACATTAGAATGAATATAGACCTTCACACAATACAATTTCAATTGTTTTTCTTTGACAAAACGAAATAAGCTGAAACTATGACAGGTTGCTTTTATACATACAAAACATGTACATTTATCTTCATTTTTGTGTAAGTGGTGTACAACCTTCTATTAAATGAGCTCAGCTTGGAATAATTTTATATAAACTGAGCGAAAAATATTTGAAAACAGGTAAATTTCAGTAATCTTGCTTAGTGAAGATTACTGAAGTTTACCCGTGTTCAATTATTTTTCATATTTCCGTGGAGGATTTTAATGTGTCCTTCCAAAGATTTGATAAGTTTCTTTTGATGCTCAGTATATATACATACATTTATCTTCATGTTGATTTTAAAAAAATGTTGCTTTAGTAATTTAAAACCAAAATAAATATCAGTTTTGTAAAAACAACTTCTGTATTAAATTGATGGTAAAAACATCCCTTGATATACTTAACGTTAGTGCAGTCAGTAACCAATCAGCATACTCCTTTCATTGGTCAAGTTTGAAATGAAATAATACGAGTACTTGTACATCGGATTTGTGTTCTGATGGTGCTTGTGTCCTTGAGCAAGACACTTCACCATAATTGCTTCTCTCCACCCAGGGGTAAATGGGTAACCTGTGAGGGCAGAGTTGGTTGTTGTGTTTGATTAGCCCTATATGAGCTGTATACTCCCCAGGGAGCTGAGATTGTTTCAGGAATGATTAATGCGCCTTAAGTACCAGTTTGGTTGGTGGATACATGTATAAGTCCACATTATTGTTAATCAATTAAGCCACAATACATGACGAAATATGTAAAATTACCAGTTTTTCTAAAATCCCAGGTGACCTTAGGTTTGGTAAACAACATATTGCTCTGAGTGGTTTATAAGTTATGAGCAGGTCCATTATACATGTAGATGCATGGCATGGGATTTGTTGTTTTGCCCTGCTGGTAAAGCAGAAGGGAAACTATATTGCTGTCTTCCCATAATATATGTAACACTGTGCAGGCCTGATACTATCTATTGGTAGGGGCAAGGCAATTTAAGCGCACCTCTGAGGAAAATGTAAGTTTCTATTGGAACACTTCAAGGGGCACCAAAGCAATTGCCTCCGTATAGTATCAGGCCTGGACACTATCCTCAGCTATTGTGTACAACAATGAGAATACAATATGAGCTCCTTGATTACCTGTTACTATTTTATGATTATATAACGTTTAAAATAAAATAAATTCATAGCTGCCAACATGGAAGAGTCTTTGCAAAATCTATTCATATTTACACGTGTAATCAATCTGCACTGACGACTTGTTGAAGTTCGGTGTGTGTTATGCATATTTAATTAAAACAGTTTTTGATTTGCTGGGTTACTGAAAATGCACAGCCTTCATAGGACAATTATTTCACTAAAGAACAACAGTAAAAGTGTTATTACATTACAGCTTTTGAAAATGTCTCTGTGAGACTTCAACAAGTCAAGCCAATAATCTACTTGTTTGCATTGATACGACTTCACTTGTCCTTTGGGTTTAACCCATTGACGACTTTAGTCGACCAAGGTCACCACACACACAGCACTTACTTGGGAGTATCATGACCAGCTTTTAAAACATTTTCATTCTTTGCAGTCCATACCCAATATGGTTGGAAAGACTGATTCCTTATCTTTCTAATGGTATAGCCCAACCTAGATGTTGCTATTATAGAAATCAGACATAATACAAGTCAATCCTTTCAATGGCCGTTTGGGAAACAAAGTCAGGGGAAGTAAAATAAATAACCCAATGATTTTGGTATCATATGAAAGAAAATTTCATAAGCAACAATCATCATTTCATTGAATATATCTTTCTCCAACAAATTCTTCATGATGAAAAAACGTGCCTGTAAATGGATGCATACTGTTGTGCAATAATATGTGAATTCATGTATAGCACCATTTTTTGGGGAGTTGACATTTAATGTAAAAACTATCTACAGTATACATATCATAAATAAAAAATATATATTTATAACAACTTAGGTCTTCTTGCAGTTACCATGGTTTTGAATCGATAGTTTCTATTTGACGATATCGTTTCCGTAGATTTGACACAGGATCTTTATAAAGAACAGGATCGAGACGTAATTGAGAGCGAATAAGTGGCATGTATCCAAACGTTTTAACAAAAATGTTAACACAGTTCTCACGTTGGGTGAACTGCTGGACCAATTCTTGGTTGATCACACCATTCAACATAACATCCTTGTAGTGTTTCTTTTGTGTGACTTTAATTGGAGGGAGATGAGTCACATGAGCAACAAGGAAATTCAGCAGTAAATGTTCACAGTCATTCACAGAGTTGACGTGGGTCAGCAATGAGGTAGGAATATAGTTTGTGTACAAATAATTGTAATATCTGTGGGAAAAAAAATAATAATAATTTATAATATGTCAGTAATGGAAATATTGTATTGTGAGACATCACAAGTCTATTACCTACATGAAGTGTGACAGCCCACTGTAATCCATACAAGGTTTTGCTTCCCTGCCCGGTGTCACGGTCTCAGTTATCCGGCGTGCTCAGCTATCCGGATGACGTAGCCGGGCATTTCAGCGCGCTGTAGTCACTGCTCGTGGAGGCCGCCATGACAGTTCCAGCAAGTGTGTGTACGTACGTATACACATACACCTACACGACTCAGCACGGCACTAAAATGGACTACTTTCGTACGCTGTGCGCAGACATAGCATGACGTAATTTTACCATATTTGGTCATCCGGATAGCTGAGACCGTGACACCGGCATCATGGGATCACGCATTTGATGCGCGAAGTGTATTCCTAAAACTAGACAATTTTATCATAGAATATACAGATTTAATAGTTCCGGCTGTTGAAACATTTCTAAAATACAGATGAATGCAAAAGTGGTTGGGTGAATTCACTGCAGAAATAATAAATAAAGAAAGATACTACATGACAAACATACCTGTGATAAAAGGCTGCCCCTGTCAGTACTATTGAATAATCATTAATCCATCTTGATGTGTAACCCCATGCTGATTTAGTCTCATCCCAATAATGAGATCTTGCTGGATACCCAACAATACGCTCTGGGAAATCACGCCACACAGAGAAAGCAAAATCCACCTTAAATCAAATTAAAAACATCAAAATATTACAAATGTTTAAAGGGACAATATTGGCATGGAATCGGTGTCCTAGTTTAAGATGAACACAGTGACTGAAAATTACTGGCTCATTTATGCTGCAGCAATGGTAATATGACCTTGTCATCTAAAACTAGCACTCTGATTCCATGCCCTGTTGATCTTGATGATATTGTCCCTTGAACAAAAATATATAGAAATCAAGATATGTATACTGTACCTGTTTTTTGCTATTTTGTCAACAATTTTTGTCAAATTTAATATTTTCATAGTAATGTACATGTAGACAGAAAATAAATTCATGTACATGTATTTCACACAATAATAGAACACAAGACTAGTTTAATTAATTAGTTTAATTAGTGCCAAAATGAATTTCTGATGGGGGTCAAACATTTTGAGACTGAAAATACTGAATACATTTTGTGAGATAACAAGAAGATTAATATTGGATTGTCAATTACTGTAGTAGGGCATCTTCAAGACACTCTGACATACATGTACATGTATTGCTACAAACATTTAATATATATACTGTATAAAGAAGACAAACCTACCTCATCAGTTGAAAGAGTAGTATCACAGTCAAGACTTAGAATGGCATCTGTTTCAATAACTTCCAGAGGTGCAAATCTGCCATTAGTTGTCTGTAAATATAACCAATATCATTTCATACATCAATAACTCATTAACATTAACCTATAAGCTATTTCGGCAATAGAACCTGCCTCAATCTGCCCAAATCCAACCCCATACTTACTGGTCAGAATGGCTTTGAGAAAAAACAGTTAAGGGCAACCACTAATGAATGTATGACAGAAAGACTATTATTTACCTTTGTGTCAGCTTCTATGACTGTAAGTGGTACACTGATAGAAGGCCATTTGGACTTGGATGGTAGAGGTCGATCAACATTCCACAAAACTATTATCTGTAAATGTGTTCAGAGTATAATATGGAGTTTCATTTAAATGTATCATGTAAATGTAATCTTATTTCTTGTAATATGACAACATATCTGATGGAATAACTTCTCAGGATGTATGGAACTATTACAATCTAACCAGCTAAGCTTTTTAGATACTAATTCGTTGAGTTTATTACACTCGGTGCACCCTCCCTCTACAGTGTACATGTACGTGTAAGTGCATAAATGTACTGTGCCCAACTCGTTGAGTTTATTACAGACGGTGCACCCTCCCTCTGCAGTGTAAGTGCATACATGTACTGTGCCCAACTCGTTGAGTTTATTACAGACGGTGCACCTTCCCTCTACAGTGTAAGTGCATAAATGTACTGTGCCCAACTCGTTGAGTTTATTACAGATGGTGCACCTTCCCTCTACAGTGTAAGTGCATACATGTACTGTGCCCAACTGTTTTGAAAAATATTAGGGAGAACCCTACATGTACATGTACGCATACTGTACTGTTCACTAGGCCTGGGCGATGACACGATAATATCGAATATCGTGATATTTTTTTAAAATTTGATTATGATATCGAGAACTTTTCAAATTATCAAGATATCGGCAAATCGCGATGAAAAAAATAGATCGCGATTAAACAAAATCCTCGATTGTCAGTCGCGTCAGAAATTCCATGGAAAAACTTAAGAAGTCTTAAGCTTTCGGAAGTGAGAACACAATTGAAGTACTTCTGTGGTAAGCCGACTGTCATATCACAAAGGAGCTGCCTAACAAGGCGTTGTTTAAAATCCACCGCCACTCAAAGAAATATATTCAGACGGATTAAGTGTTGTGGATTGAATGGGATATTTGATCCAACAATGTGTAGACAATGTTAACGTCTCACTGTCTATCCATGATGGTCTGTGACTGACTGGTGCACCACGTGCGATGACATTATATCATGCATATATATATGTATGGGCGTTACCTTAAAAATCGACAACAAAATAACATAAATTTTGCAGTAAGTACTCACATTAGTCATGGATCGGCAGCGGCTCGATCAATGTTGGGGGATTAGGACACTATTCTATTATACCATACTGGGACTCTTGTCTAGTGACAAAACACTACTCTTGATAAACCATGTGACGTTTATTTAAAATAGTGTGAGTACAATCCAAACTCGGTCACATTTCCGTGTGCAAATGACGTGTCACAATCACATGGTTTTATTATCCATGGTACAATGTACTACATGTATGTGCATGCAGGAATAAACCTAGTCACGTGGAACGCGAGTCATGTGAACTCGGGCTGATGATTTGATTGGGACGCACAACGAAGTAACCGTCCTACATAATTATTATGCAAACGAATTTACCAATGGCGATGGTGCACTCATGAACGGCGCGATTCCACATGTTTCTCCGATATGCACTGGAAATTTATTGTGATGCGTGTTACATGTATGGGTACATTCCTGTTATTATCAGCTCTAAAGCACTCGTGCGTGAAAAAAAAAATTCGCGATATCGAAAATCGCGATATATGTTTGACGATATATCGTGGATGAAATATATCGATATCGCCCAAGCCTACTGTTCACATTATTCCAACACAATCACAGAGAAATCTAACAGTTTAACCAAACATTTAATGGTCGGTTAACAAGGCAGCACCTGACAACCACACAAACTAGATCATTAACAAGTGGCACAATGTTTAATTGTGCCATCAATAATCTTCCTGCAATGATTGTTTAATAAACAATGTAAGCAACAAATATAGAACAAAATGGGCAGCAAATTCTTCCAAAATTGTTGGTCATATTTTTTAAATATCGGGTTTAGTTAGCAAATTCATAAATGGTTGGTTAACTAGCCCAGTACTAGTGTACTGAAGTTTAGTATCGATCAAACATAACCGAGACGAATGTGGTTACTCACCTGTGCAGCATATGATGACTTTGATACGCTTTTAATTAACTTCATGATGGGCGCCGATTGGGAGAAAATTGGGGAAGATGTGTGAATGACGGCTGTGAATTTTGTGCAAATTTCTTCTCCAAACGCAACTGTGAAAAATGGAAATACACTATGTGATCCTCCGTACTGTGGAAAGACTGCCAGTGCACCAGGGGGATGATTCCACATAAAATCAGATCTTGGGTTCTGAACACGATCTTGTATTATCTGTACAACAAAATAAACAAGTCATATAGATTGTCAACATTACAAATACCAACAAGCCTTGTAGGTTTGAAATTATGTAGACATGAGTTAATTGTACATTGAACAGTGATTCAAATACCAGACAATAGTTATGATGGTTTGTTTCTACATCCTTTAAAAAAAATCACTGCACCAAGCCTGTACATATGTGCATTCTGTATAGTACTGTGCATCTATGGGCTATACTGTGCATTCTGTATAGTACTGTGCATCTATGGGCAATTTTGGAACAAGTCGCCATAAAGGTCCAGTTCCCGGGTACCCGTAAAAACATTTGGGGAAAAAATGATTTTTCCACTGCATGGCAACGTGCTCAATAATTCCTCACTTGATGCATACATCATACATGTACATGTATAGGCCTAATGCAGTACAAGACAATGGTATTCATGTCCATTTGTTCATTACTATTTATTATTATGGATTTTAGGAAATAAAACAAATTACCTGAAACCTTATTATAAACATGGAAGATCGATAAATATTTATCAAAGACTGCTGTTCAGTTTCGGATAGGGCTGTGCCGGGTATCCGGATACCTGACCGAAACTGTCATTACCCGGTTCCGTTTTTCGGTTCCGAGTACCCGTAAACGACTTTTTAAAATTGGGACTTACCATTTCAGCGGTGTGAACAGAAATCTTTGACTATTGAACAATGTAATGTTTACACTTTTTTTAGGAGCAATTTTATTCAAGATAATGCCTTTGTAGTATTTTAGGACATTTTCCATACACTTTTGTCCAACCATACTGTACATTGTATCCAATCATTAAGACTCAAATAGCCTGGCTGTGGCATACTACAAACAAGTATCAAACTAGCTGCTCAGGATGGAATGTTTGCCTATTGTTCACAGTAATTGGATTAGTGGGACAATAACTGCTGCTTTATGTCTGCGCTGATGTGTGCACCATTATGTGTTAATAGAGGGGATTTTATTATAGGGGATGTCCACATTAATTGTTGTCCTAATAAAAAAGTAGTGTTGAAATTGGTTTTGTTGTGTAATTATTTTGATGTGCCACTGACCATCCCTCAGCATATCACCAACGTTTACATTTATTTACCCACCGATACCGAGCTCTCTTGTGTATACATATTACATTTGCCGACAAGGTGACAATTTGTTTCAAAAGAAAGACATAAAAAGGGAGGTGTTAAGTCGGTCATTGTCTTTGAAACCAACAGTAGGATCCATAATCAGTCGGATTTGCAAGGTATTATTGGTTGCGGGTTTGATCCTTTCAATTGGGCAGCATATTTTTACAATCTCCTATCACTATCAGTTGAAAAGACGTTTATGAGGGACGAAATGCGGTTGCTTATGATGAGCTGTAAATTATGGATCGTCAAACATTGATGGAGGGGACAAATTGGCTGAATACTAATTAAAAAGTAGAAAAAACTTACACCGACACATTTTGTTAAGTTATTTTTTGATGAGTGCGCATCCTAAATTTTAGACTCATTTCTTGACTGACCGATCAACACGAATAGTCAAGTTTGGTCCCATTTTGAGAAAAAGGGGCCCAAATTGGTAAAAATTCATTCTTTCAAGAAACAAGGTTTATTGACAGGTTTATTGACATTTAACTAAAGTTCATTGTGATAGAAACATTAATATTCAAGTTCTGATTTTAGATTCGTAAATTTTTTGCAGTTTGTTAGTTTAATAATATCAAATATTATTTTAGTATGCAAAATCATGTCCTTATCCAAAGCCAACATGGCGTACGGGATATCCTTATTTAGAAGGCAGGGGCGCGGCAAGGCACAAGCACATGAATCGTTTTCCCACAATGGGTTAGTTCCGCCCACATCGCCTTTGACCAATGACATTATTCAACACGTGTTTTGTGACATGAACATTAAAGTCAACTTGCTATACGCATGCGCTCTGATCACGCACGCACCAGTGTGATTATTGTCTTCTGATGATGGTAGTCACTCCCTGACACAGTCACGTGTGAGGCCGCTGTAGCTGCGTGATGCACCGGCCATGCGTGCGCGCGTGTGATCAATTGGGCTTTCTTTTGTAAATTGGGTTATTAAAGACACTTTTGTAGCAATTTTTACGGTTTTATTTCAGAAATAACTTTCCGTAAATACAATATTTTGTCACCAAGATGTTATATACTTTAATAAAGATCAAATTAAATATGGTATACATCCTCTGTATTATCAAGGTCAATTTTGTTAACGTTTACATGTATTTGTACACCAAAGGAGGCATGTTTTCAACAAGAATGAAAACGGGTATCCGGGTATCCGAACTTTCCTGATTTCGGGTATCCGGTTCCAAAAATATCCGAAAACGCACAGCCCTAGTTTCGGAAATGTTTCATCAGATTTTAAAAAGTGTTTTTTGGGTACTCGAACAGGTAAAAAGGATCTGGCTGTTGAACTCAACCGTCAGGTATCCGCAAACCTGGGTACCCGGCACAGGTAAGGTATGTTGACTTCATCTGTACATTCCCATGGCACTCACAGCGCACTGACGGCTGATATTTGTGTGCAAGGATATGATACATGACACATTACTGTTACAAAATGGACAACAAATGGACAACAGATATCAATACAATTTACCCTGTTAGGATGTTTAATACAGTCCATAGAAACATAAAAAGTAGCTGATGGAGCAAGGCATTGCAAAAGAAGAGAAATACCTGCATGTAAAGTGAGCCAGACAAGGAATCTTCTGTACATAACTTGGTGTCCTTTTAAAGCATATTTCTCATATTGAGCAGGGAATTTTTACGAACCTCAAAGTTGTCCTTGAAGTTTGTCCAAATCATTGCAATATGACATAGAAAAAAATTTCAAGACCGAATTTTAAACCCCCAAAACAAGTTGTGTTAGGGTGGACACCGTTATGTACAAAAAAGGTTATACTAATCGTTTTAAATTCGCTTGTAAAATTTGGCATGACAAATTAAAAATGTTTCTTAAAATGTTGCACTGACCCATAAATATAGGCAAGGTGAACTCCGGCAAATTAGGCCCATAAAGTCATAAACATTTGTTAAAATGCCGCATTGGCAACACTACTTTGAACAAACGCGGACACGACAGCCAAGTGGCAGTTTTACATGACCTCGGTGTCGAAGTAATGTACGTTAGAAATTAACTTAAAAACCCATCAAAACCATTCCAAAAATTATGACATCAAGTAAATAGAATGTGATTTAATAATTAGAAGAAAAGAAACAGTAATCTTTAACGCTGACGCCAATAAATAAAAAAATTGTTGCATCGTACCTCGAACATAACGCGGACACGAAATTCAGGCGCCATGTTTAGAAAAGTGAGCAATTATTTTTTAGGACTTTCTACTCAACAGTTACGATTTTGCAAAGAACTACTGTGATTGAACACCCCAAATTGCTCATGCTAGTCAGAAAAACGTTATTCAGCTTTGCTGCTACATTTCAGAGTTTTTAACAGTTACGGTTTTCAAGAAATGTGGGCAGTATGTAGCGAGAAAACCAACCTCCAACTTCCGTACGTAACCGGCGTCCACAATGCGGACTCGAAGCAATCGCGTGGCATGTCAAACAAACGCAACCAGTGGCAACCAACCTAGTCACAACACATGTAAGATAAACCCTTTAGCGTGCTAGAAATTTGCACCAAGGGCCATTATGATGACGTAGGGCGTGCGTGATACAATTGCATGCGTACATAACGAACGGACACGGAAATTAAAGCCGCCGTGAAAACAAAATTTGTAGTTCACCAGCGTTTATGAGACCCTCTATGACGTTGATATTTTGTGAAGTAATGTACTGCACACGATATACACACGTGGATGGTTCAAGTTACTGCGTGCTCAACCGTTATTGATCGAAGTAGCGACTCAACTTTGGGGGACACGAAGAGTTATGTACGAAAACGATACGTTAAATTTGATGACAAAAATAACCATCATTACAAGGAATTTTTTTTTGCCATAAATAACTTCATGGGTACATATAGAAGGCTTGTGGCTGATTTTTGTTTAAAAAAATCATACTATGTGGTAGAACACCGGTTTAAAAAAAATCATTGCCGCGGATGTAACACGGAAGTTCCGTTTCGGGGGCATTATATTTGTCTGCTTAATTTCGTAAAAAAAAAATTTAAAAAAATAAAAATCATTATGAGGTACATTTAGGTTCCTTAGGTTACAGACTTTAACATTCACCTGTTTTCAGTGAAATTTTATAGCTAGGAATTGAAATATATTGAAGCAATCAAGGGCCACTTTTCATGAACTGAAATATGTCGTGTATCATATCCCTGCACTTGTGTCAATAACAATAACAATTTTATAATTATACAACGTGGTTAGTCCAGGTTGGACTTTTACCTTCGTGTACTACGGTGACGTCCAGGATTTAACCCAAAAATTGCTAATACAGAAACAAATATTTCTTAAATTTCTTAATTTGTGGGTCATTCCGTGTCAATTCAACACGCTTTTGGACCTGACAGTCACGGATTGAAACGAAATTCGGTGTGCTGATTGGACATGTAGCATGACCTGCTACATGTATGTTTGGACAGCCATATCTCCAAAAGTAAAGCACCTACAGAGATAAACTTTACATCATTTTAAAGCTCTTGAAATGGCCTTCATTTCATAAAATAAAATCAAAATTATACCACATACCACAAACAAATTACGTAAATATATGACCTTTTGACCTTGATTTGCAAAAATGCGTATTTTTCAAAATGCGTAATTTTTTTTTATTGTTAGCTTAAGATGTAAGCAACATTTGGGACTGGACAAAGGAGGGATTAAATGTGAATAGATAAAGGTACAGGGAGAACATGAATATATGGCTGAAAGAAGGATGTTCTACATTAGAACCACCATTATGGTGTTTGATGGTGACAGGTGACACATACATGGGTTCGTACACTTTTTTACTTAGATAATTCCATGACTTTCCATGACCTTTACAACAAGTATTCCATGACTTTTCGATTCGCGCCCAACATTAACAATGCGAATCTAAGTAGATTCGCGTAACACCAGTGTTCTAGCCAGGCATGCCCGATATACGCTATAAAAAATACCGATACGCTATCGATACGCTATAATTTATTCCATGGTGAAAAAAAAAAACACCCCAAAATTTCCTTTGTTCAGTTCGAGAACTAATTGTGAACAACAATAATTTGTTGCCACTGAGGGATTTATTTCATCTTGAAGGAAGCTTTATTGATACATTTTAATTGGCCGGCAACTTTGTTTCTTTTCAAGAGAATGTTTTTGATGAACTGCATTTGTAACTACAGTGTATGCGGCCTGCTGCGATCTATTTATAAGCATTCAACATTAAACGACACTGGTTCCGCTACCACTCTGCTTAGGCAAAAACCAGATGAGCGGAGTACCCGCGTGCCAGGCAGAGTGGGACACACACGCGTTTAGTTTATAATACATGTAGCTTGTAAACCAGCCAAGAACCAGGTCCCAGAGGTTATTGTCTCTTGGTCTGGGAGTGTAAAACCACAACCTGTCAGTCATTGTCAAGTGATAGCCCCAACTCTTGTCTTGGCTCTAATCCCAAATTGATACATTCAACATTCCAAAGTCTGCAGACATTTCTTTGATGTGAACTTGTGACCCAGAAATTGTGTCTTTTTGGTTGCCGGTTGTCTTGTTTCTTTTTCTTTTAAAACCAGTTTGCGTCGGGAATAAAAAAGTTTTTCTGGGCCCCTGTGCGGGTTTCTTTTTCACACACAAACACGTTTTTTTTTTTGGCGTGAATTTTTTTTTGGTTACGTCAATGAAACTATAAGACGAGACACCCCCATTTAGCTTATTAGCAGATAAATTGGCGAGTTTTCCGTGGGAATTATAGCCAGGAGGGCGTATTTGGTGTTGCGTCTTTAGAAGTCCACCGAGCCCTCGAAAGAATTCTTCGTCGTATTTACACGTCAACCGAGCATGGAGGAAGGATTCCTTCCCCATTAATCCGAGTGGCGTGGTACCGAGTAACAATGGTGCACGGTAATTGGTCTATAGAAATCTTAGTATACCGCAGCTTTACAGATTTCAATGGAGACAAAGACAAAGGTGAAGAACAGGTTTACGAGTGCCCCCGCACAACCACCCATGTGAAGCGAGCGTGTTTACACGGCCCCCGCTCTTGTGCCGAACAAGTGTTGCACAATAACACGTCAACCGAAGCACGAGCTCTGCCAAAATGGCGTGTTTTCACGTCACCCGAAAGGACAATGGAAGCTTCCACAGCGTGTGGTCACATCTTCTGTGCACGTCACTTTACGCACGTGGCTCGTTATCATGTCAACCGAGCATGCATACAAATATTCCCGAGTTTCCTACGGCGTGTTTAGACGCTCTCCGATCCGCGGTGCGGAAAAAAATTGCGTGTGTACATGGCCTCCGACACGAACTGGTTTTAATAAGTCTTAAAATTCCATGACTTTCCACGACTTTTAAAGAAGTTTACCCTTTTCCATGACTTTCAAGGCCTGGAAAATGCAAAAGCAAAATTCCCTGACTTTCCAGGTTTTCCATGACCCGTACGAACCCTGATGTATACAGGTGTATGTGATTCAATTTACCTGAAGTGTTGTTGTTACAATTTTATCAACGGAAGAGAAATAGGCATCCCATAGGAACTGTGTTTGCTGTCGTAGACTCAAAACACGCTCATCAGTCACAGATCTTAATATTGAAGGAATCTAAAATAAAATGCAAAAGAAAATATAATTTACTACTTTTTCAAAGGGATTATCTGATTAGAAAAGAATTTGCACTATGTAATGGCTAACAAATGAAATAATTAAGAATGCTGACAGAAAGTCAGAGTGTTCTTACATGTATCTGTGTTTTTCAATCAATAAATCAAATACTGTACTAAAAAAAATCATGCAATTGTTATTAATTAATAAGCTGGAGTACAGTGTACATGTACCTGAATCTTTGATGGCATTATGCTCTCCCAGAAGTCTATTACCTACATGTATAGAACTGTGTTGAACAACTGAATATTTGATCCATTTTGAAGAAAAAATGCAGCTTCTGAAGAAAATAAAGTTTTTGTTGAATTTGTTTTTTTTCTTATTGGAATTTCCATGATTATCCAACAGCCCCCCCCCCCATCATCCTTTTTTCTACATTTGGTAGCCACCTGGCAAGTCTGACAATCGAGGATTTTTTTAATCGCGATATATTTTTTTCTTCGCAATATATTTTTTTCATCACGATTCGACGATATCCCGAAAATTTGAAAAGTTCTCGATATCATAATCAAATAAAAAAATATTGAGATATATTCGATATTATCGTGTCATCGCCCAAGCCTAGTAAATAGAGAAGAAAATAAAATGTTATATCGATCAATATTTTTTCTTTTAGTTTTAAAAACTGTGGGACTTCTAAGTACATGTATTTTTTAATGTTTAGCACTGTTTACTATGGGTGTTTATATGTACATGTAGTGGGGTGCACCCCGTAATGTAACATGAATGCACAGTGCCAAACAGCGATGGGCTTGTTTCAAACATAGTATCTCAAAATCATGTCGGACAGAATTTGATAGAAAAACTTGATACAATTTTTTGAATTTTTGTTACCAAATTTTATATTTATGCTAAAAAAACACATGTACATGTAGACTGTCAATAATGACACAAAACATTTTTTTTCTACTTAACTGTAAAACCTTTTTCTTTTAATTGGAGAAAATGTCAACATGTCGGATGGAATCGATAGAAATGGGTCTTCCAGAAATTTGAACAACAAATTGAAATTTTATCAAAACTGAAATGAGTTTTCTTTACTTGGGTAACATATTAGTCATATTTACGTATCACAATTGTATGTTGTATACATAGTTTGCTAATTAAATATGCGCAGTAGAATTAACACTATGTCGGACGGAATGGAACATGTCGGAAGGAATCATACGGAGCCCCTAAAGGGACATATGATAAAAACAATTTTATGTGTGAAGAAATAATTTGAGTTCTTTATTTCGTGCGCTCGAAATAATTTAGTGCACTTGAAATAAGTTATATCGTGCGCTCGCAATCATTTCGTGCACTCGAAATAAGTTATTTCGTGCGCACGAAATAATTTATTTCGAGTGCACGAAATAATTTATTTTTGAGTGCACGAAATGATTTCGAGAGCATGAAATGATTTCGAGAGCACGAAATAATTTTGAGCGCACGAAATGATTTTGAGCACTCAAAATGATTTCGAGCACACGAAATAACTTATTTCGAGTGCACGAAATGATTTCGAGCGCACGAAATAAAGAACTCAAATTATTTCTTCGCACATAAATTTGTTTTCATCATATGTCCCTTTAGGGGCTCCGTAGAATCATAATGTTGACCAAAAAACAAAACAAAAAAAAACAAAAAAAACACCAAAAAACCCCCAGTGAATCCTAGTTTTTATGATGCCACTTTCAAGTAGTTTGTGTGTTCATACTAATTTGACATTAACCCTAACTCCCTCGGCCCATTTATGTACCTGAATCCTCCAAAATCCTTCAGGCAAGACATGTTGTATGTACATGTACATGCACACAGTACATGTACATGCACACAGTACATGTATGTGTTTCTAATCTGTATGTACTGTACATGGCCAGGGGACCCTCCCTGCATGCATGGAGCAATAAACAGTGTCCACTGACCCAAGCACTGACCTTGCAATCACTACAATAAACATGGATGTACACATGTACATGTGTACCATGGACATGATGGAAAGGAAAGTATGCCTAATAACCTCAATCCTGCAAAATCCTTCACTTTTGCAAAGAGCATACAGTAGCATGTAACCTCAATCCTTCACTTTATGAAAGAGGATTTTGGAGGATTTAGGAGGATTTAGGAAGGTTAGGGTTAAAACAAAGAAAGGCCTGGCAATAAAAAATTATATTGATAAGTTTTGAAAAAAATTCGTCAGACGTGCTTTATTTCGTCCGACATTGATGTGATCATTGTATCCCTACTTCATTAACTTAATTTGGTCAGATACTCAGGACATTATGTCCATATACATACATGTATGTACATGTAATTAAAACTACAACAACAATAATAATAATAATAATAATAATAATAATAATAATAATAATGTTCCATTCTTATATAGCGCATTTCACATAATGTCCCAATGTGCTTTACATTATTACCCCTGGTCACTGGGTCAATATCATTCCTACATGTATAATCTTTCTCAGCTCCCTGGGGAGTATACAGCCAATGTGCAACCTTTTGGCGCTACAGGGCTAATCAAACACAATAACCATCTCTACCCTCACAGGTACCCATTTATACACCTGGGTGAAGAGAAGCAATTACAGCAAAGTGTCTTGCTCAAGGACACAAGTACCACGGTCGCCGCCAGGTTTCGAACCCACATTCTGATGACACAGCCATCAGAACTCGAGTCCAATGCACTTAACCGCTCGCCATGGCATCCCACATGACCATGGCACCCCTACAATAGACCATTACAGGGCTGAATATCACCAAATAGGAACATACATGTACTGCAAAAACATCTTCAACACAAACACTGTCTATATCCTATCAAGGATATAGACAGGCTCCAGGCATTCCACTCCAAGGATTTCATTGGAAATGTTAAAGCATTGTGCTGAAGATCTGACGTCACGCTGCGAGGCTTGCGCGCTAGCTACAATGTACCAACTAATGTCAAAGTTGAGCATCGGGTAAAATATGATGGCTGCACATCTTGAAAAAAGCATGGCAAGGAAATAAGTAACTTTGGTATTTAAAAAAATACTTGCGTTTCTGCACTGGATACAATCTTAGTGTTGACAAAAAAATTGATTTTATGGAGTCAGGACTCTTGAAAGGACAGTATCATCATGATCAGAGCAGACTTTCAACAAGGCGTGGAATCGGTGTCCTACATGTAGTTTAAGATGAACACAGTTTCTGGCTCATTTAGTGACAACAGTAATAATAAATATGATCTAATATCATGTGGGATATTATTTTCCAAACTCTTAAAATCTTCCTACTATAGCTGAACTTTTTGTAGCCAGTAGCTCTAGTGGTCAAAATCAGTCAACTGACTATTTATGACTGTTGAACCAACTGGGCATTTTTTGACTGGTTTTTACTGTCATTTTGACCACCCTCAACAACACCAGACAATACTTTTACCAGTCAAAATGGTTGACTCACTTTGCCCTGTAAATGTACTTACTACATTAGGTTTGACAGTGCACTATACCCTTGCAGTCATACAATGTAGTTAGCCACTACACTTGTATTTAAATCATGTCCACAGTGAACATGGTTGCTCCTGATTAAATCTCTATCCTACCTGCAATAACAATCGCTCATCCCCTTCGATCGATGCTTTCTTCCAGTCAATTACTTCTGAGAATGGTAGTTCCCAACCATTGCTAAGTATGACAGGAATGCATGCTGCCTGTAATGATTCCAAAAACCGAAAGGACCCAAGACGACGTCCTCTTGGAACAAGGCAGAACGTTGAGTTGTGAAGCAGAATCTGATAGTCATGTCTGTAAAAATATTTGGCATCAAATTATATTTTGGAGTTGAATCTATATTAAGTACATTGTACAACCCTCAACTTTTATGATGGTTTTCGGACTTGATTTCCCTTCTTACAAAATCCTCCCCTTCAGAAAATAGAAGGATCCTATTATAGTTGCCACTACGCATGTACAATGACTGTGTTGGTCACTAATTGTGGAGTTTACAAGATCAAACTGACATGACTGAGGAAGTCATCGTATACCAAAAATGCCTGATTTTTCATGAAATAAATATCCTAGAATAATTTGAAGTATACATGTACATGTATGTCCATCATCATCCATATGTTCTCCACCTTACCAGGTACATGTACATGTAGGTAAGATTATATTATTGGTTATATTTAATGAAAAATAGTGGCGGCCAGATACGACATTCTACCTGAAATTTTTGAGCCGTAATTGTGCTTAGTTTTGAGCGGAGAGTGTATTTTTTACACCGTTTCAAAAGCTCTTATGAGGGAAACGAGCACGAACGCTGTGCGTGTGTATCACGGTGTGTGTAGGCTGATACAACGGTTTTGTTGCCATTAGGGATGTACACAATGTATGGACAGTCGGGCTTCATCGAATGCTGTATACTTGATTTTAAAACAGGATTCCTCAAAAACTACTCGTCCGATTTTCTTGATTTAAAAACCATTGTATTTCTTTCATCAAGACCTTTAATTTGATGTAAATATTGAGCATATTGGTTTAGGAATACATTTTCACCTGAAAACCCTACTATAGGTTTAACAATCAAATACACTCAAAATTTGTATGTAACTCCCAACCCATTGACTTTGTGCAGTGCACTTAAATAAATGCAAGGACATGTGGCTGTGGTAGGAGGTCAAACCAAAACCACTCAACTGTATGACTGAGTCTGCTGCTAATACATGTACATACACAGCTCTGTGTGACTCTGCATATAACTTACATGTATGTAGGACATACACAAGTGTCTATTTTCCTTCCTCCATGGTTTGACCATGGAGGAAGGAGTTCCTTCCTCCATGGTTTGACTTTGCCACTATAACTCCAGTACAAAAATACACATGTGTGAACAATTGGCAATGCAACCAAAAATACTCAAGTGACTGTCTGTGGGTGCGGTGCTTACTGGGCCAAATTTCAGCCCGGTCATAGGAGGGTTAACATTAAGAGCGAGTGTAAAGCTGTGTTCGCACTGGACTTTTTTTGGTAAAACTTACCGAGACGATGGGTACTTTTCCCATTTTAAGTCCAGTGCGGACAGCCTGGGACATTTTCCTCTCAGTTACTTTTCCTGAGTCCAGCGGTCACTTCTACTGGCCAACTCCTGCCCAGGAAAACTAACCAGGTAACTTTTCCCGAGACGATAAGTCCAGTGCGGACAGTGCGAGTCGGTAAAAGCGGCTCAGGAAAGCGTACATGTACATCCGGCCCGAGCGCAAGGTCGTGCTACACAGGGACACCACGCATGCGCTTTGCATTGTTTCACTGCATGGTGGGGACGGGCCGGGCGCATTTAATATGCGTGCATGTGTAGCAAGTTTTCTGTGCGTTGATGGGTCAATCGGGTCAACGTGGAAAGGTCACGCAAAGCGCCCTCATGAGTCATTATACTGACAGCTCGGTTACTTCTACCGCGGTCTCGGTAAAATTTTCCCGTGTCGAAAGTCCAAGTGCGGACAGATGTTACATTTGACCATTTTTCATTTTACCATCGTCTCGGTAAAACCTTCCCCCAAAAAAGTCCAGTGCGAACACGGCTTAATACAATACTACCATGTGCAATGTAAACTTACTTCTCATATTCTGCATTGTCATGGTCACATCGGACATCTTTAAGTTTATACCAATCCTTGCCATGTCTACATGTTGTTAACAGAATGATATCATAACCATTATGAATATGGTACAGTGCATTCCTTGTGTCAGAACCAATACCACTTAAATATCTCTTTCCTTTGAATGCTAGCAAGTATTTCCTTATAACTGGGAAGTTATTAGCTTGCAGATCACCTCTTGATCCTCCCTTCTGAGGGTGAGATTTTCCAAACAGTGGCAAAGAAATGTCAAATCCTGGACGAAAGTTCTGCTTGGTAAAACTTGCTTTGGCTAAAATTGCCTGTTCTATGTCAAAGCCAAGTTCCTCTGAATAGTCTGGCCATGTACCAGAGTATAAATTGAAAATAAGATGATTCCTGCCTCCATTCCAGTATGGTAACTTACTAAATTTAGACTGTGCATCAGTAACATATTCGTGACTAAGGACATCTCGGTCCAATGTATCAATAGATGGTATCAACACACATGCTTCCTCCGCATTGGATGTATAATATCGGGAATTTCGAATGGATGTTAGAATTCGTGAATAGCTTTCACTTATTTTTCCATGAACCGGATAAACATACACTTTAAATTCTTTTCTACATTTGGATTCATCAAAGCATGTGTCCATACGACATTTCCGATTCTTGTAGAGATCTGTCCGAGATTGATGTCTCTGTTTTGGTGATGTATGTAAATCATATTCATATTCATAACTGCTATCACCATGATCACTGCCAGTCCATGTCATGTAGGTGTGCAACTCTTCATACTGTGGCTTTTGATTATCAATCAGGTTTTGACCAGACTTTTTACTACGCAACAATTCATTGTAAATCAAAAACACTACAACAATACTCAACAGCAAGACAGTGTATCGTGTTCGAGCCTGCATGATTAATCCTACGGCTACGTAGTCGACCACGTACACACGTAACGTTAGTCGTTAGTACCTGGTCCGGTCGTACTCGTAGAAGTGAACCGTGCTTGTGGTTTCAGTCTGCAGTCTACCTTCTATAACTTGTTAACTCATGAACTGTTGTTGAAGAAGACTAATCTCTCATCACTAAGAAACATGTTAACTAAATGTACGTGCAAGTCTCTAACTAGTAACACTAACAGTGGTCAAGCATGGTTCATGATATTCACGACTTACATGGATGTAGCCTAGGCAAGTGTAGCGTACATACATAGCTAGCACAACGAAAACTATGAAAACGACAACTCGACCCACCCTTTGTATAATGTGTAGTTTCCAGCAAAGATCGGGCGGCGCTATACGATCTTTGGTTTCCAGTTTCGACCCACGAGATAACTCGACCTTGTGATAACTCGACCCACGATCGAGACAACTCGTCCCCTTAATAGTAGTATTGTCTCATCGATGACACAACACAGTTAAAAAGAACACAACACAACAGTCTAGTCCAAAGTAGTGCCTTGCGGCCGGCGCTATACGATCTTTGGTCTAGTCTGTTTACACTATACCCGTACCCGTACGTTAAGTTGCATCATTTCACTGCACTGCAGTGCAACTCATTATTGGAATAGCATATCGCTGGAAAGTTGCGCCACATCACTGACAGTGACACTCTCACTCGCTGAGGCACAAGATTATATTGCCGGTGTACAGTAGTAAAGTTAGGCCTACTCAGTAGAGGAATGGATTTGGACGGGTTGGACGCATTACCGCCAGAAGACATGATGATGGAGGGAGAGGTTTGGAAACCCCCATTGTTCGCAACATCAACATGGGTTCTCATCATCTCTGCTGGGATACTTTTTTTGGTGTAAGCAAAATTTTATTTTAATTTAAGAACAAATTATAATTTATAATTATATAGCCTATCCTCAATTTACCCTAAATGACGCACCTAAGGTTATATAATCAACTGTCTGGACGGTAACTTACCATGATTACAAATGAAATTAGCAGTTTGGTGTTTCAGTGAAGGATTCTCTTGTAAATGCAGAATTTCAATGCATGATCAATTGATCATACGCGTGACATCTTGAGCGCCGTTTTTTGAGACGCACAGAATTGTAGTCATCAGAAAATTGATGTTGGTATAACTATAAGTATAATGACTCACCCCCAAACTGTTAATAAAGTTTATGGGGGCACAGAAAATGGGCCTACCCAAGAAGAAAAACAGTTGAATCATGCTTCATCTTATTCCAGATGGTTGTAAAATTGTTTTTAATCTTGAAAATAAAAATATTGTTTTCGATTTTTAAAATAAAATGGTATAATTTGGAGAAACCTCAAAACTTTTAATCAATTACATTCTTGAAAGACCAATAAAATGGAAGGTGGTTATATTTTTTGCAAAAGGTACTAAAAACTTTGAAATGTGTGTTAACATTTTGTCAAATAAAATATTTCTTTTCATAACCATGATATTAATGTTTCATTTTCTCAATAATTTTCCACTACCATCGAAATAAACACCAACGAATTAAGTAGTCTTCGTTCGCTTCTTCTATAAGGAATGTGTCCATTTTGAGGATCAGTATTTCTTTAAAAAATCATTGCAAATGCAAAATATTCATATATTTTGGTTTCCACAGACAACAGCTTGTTGACAGCATAGAACAATAAAATCACATAAAATTGAGGTCATATAAATATCTGTATGATCTACATTTGTACATGTAGTAAAATCAGTGGTTAAACAACTTTTTCCAGTTTCACAAGCACTAACTTTCCAGTAAATCATACAATTTCACTATAATTTTTATTTCTGTAACAAGCACGACTTAGATAAGTTTATGCAACCAGTAATACGCCATAATTTTGTGAGTTTTCTGAGAAATGCTAAGCCAAAAGAAGGTGCGTCATTTCACGAGTGTGGCGAATTACGCACACGGACGATATTGCGTTTAAATGTTTTATAAGTAACATAAAATGATATAGGCCTATTTAAGTATCGTCCATGTAGGCCTATCTACGTAATTCACCGGGATGCCAGTCAACTCACCCCCTTACAAACTGACCCTTACAGTTTCGCCCATTACAAAATCGCCCCCTGTCAATACAAACTTGCCCAGGCTCACAAAGTTGATAATAACACACACATACATGTACACGCATATCAAGGCCTACATGTGTATGTATGCATGTATATGTACATTTACTATAGTACATGTACATGTACCATACATACATATATACACGCATATGACATAAAACACAATAAAGGGGGCCACTTTGCATCCGTCACGTTAGCAGTTTTTACAATGGTTGTTATTTATTTTTAAGTACCTGAAACCGACCAAAAAGTGTTTCAACATGTGAATGGACATGCAGGCTTATACTAGAACTAATTTGAGTTGATTTATTTTATTTTTTAAAATTATTTATTTATTTTTTTACCCTCAAATTTCCATAAAAATTGGACGGAAAAAGTTACCTCACTTTTCCGTCCATTTGTTGATGGAAATGTTAGGGTAATTAAAAAAATAATAGTAATAATCAACTCAAATTATCTTTAGGATTTAGCATGCATGTCTATTCAAATGTTGAAATTCTTTTTGAGTGGTTTCAGATATTAACAAAAAACATTACAACCATTAGAAAAACTGCTAACGTGACGGTAGGAAAGTGGCCCCCTTTATTGTGTTTTATGTCATATATATTTTAACTAAAGACATGTAAAACAAAAATCAAGCGAAACATTACATACGTATGTATACATGTGCATAATCCAAAAATCAAGCACAATAAGCAGTCTTAAATAAATGAGTCTTTAAATTGAACTGCAACTGCGAAGTCATTCCAAAGTTTAGGAGCAGCTGCATAAAATGCACGATCAGCATATGAAGATGCAGTCCTAGGAACAGTCTGAAGAAATTTATCAGTAGATCGTAAAGTGCGTTTGGGAACATATATGGAGAAAGAAGTTCACTTACATGTATATACTTTGGTGCCATGTCATGAAGTGATTTCCAAGTGAGCAATATGAGTTTAAATTGAATCCTTTGATGAATCGGTAGCCAGTGGAGTTGTTTTAAAATTGGAGAGATACAGTATGATCAAACTTGCGAGTCCTGGTTAACATGCGTGCTGCAGAGTTTTGGGCATGTTGCAGCTTATTTAGCTGTTTAACAGTGACACCATACAGTAGGGAGTTCCCATTGTCTAATCTTGACGTCACTAAAGCATGAATCAAAGTAGCTGCTGTATCGTTATCCAAAACCTTGCAAATTTTGTTAATGTTCCTAATATGGAAGACGTTCTTGATGTGATCATCCACATAGCGTGCTGTCAAAGATAATTCCCAGATTACGAGCATTAGGAGAAGCATGGATTGATGAGGACACTACATATTTGAAAACATTTGTTTGTGGGTCTAGATTGCTGATATTTTGAGGTAATTACAATAAGCTCAGTCTTATCATCATTTAATTTCAGTTTAAATTCAATGTTATCCAAGATTTGATATCCTGGATACATGATTCAATGCGTTTGCGAGTACTTAGCTATTTCATTTTCAGTATTAAACAAATCAAATGACAGATAAAGTTGTGTATCATCCACATACATTTGAACCAACTTGAAGATCATGCTTGCGGGCAATATTAGCGATGGGGGCGGAATATATACATGTAGGGGCCTATAGTGAAGAATAGAGGCCCTAATACAGAGCCTTGTGGGATGCCGAAGAGAAGCGAGATGATTGAAGATAAGCAGCCACTAATGTTGACAGCTTGCATTCTACCACTCAAATATAAATCCATTCCAGGGCTTTGCCTTTGATACCTACATGTAACTTCAAATGAAATTAGACGTTTGGTGTTTGAGTTTGTTTCAGTGAAGGATTCTCTGGTAAAATGCTGAATTTCAATGCATGATCATATGTTTGGATGTCTTGAGTTCCATTTTTTGAGACACACAGAATTGATGTTGGCATTAATGACTCACCCCCAAACTGTTAAAGTTTTGGGGGTGCACTAGTAAGCAGGAGGTCGTGGGTTTGAATCCCGCCCGAGTCGCCTGTGTAGATTTTCACAGACACTCAGTGTGCAATGCTACACTGTACATGTACAATACACACGTCAGTGTAGGGCAAAATTAAATCAATTGTTTATCACCCGACGCAAGAATTTCACCAACTTATGGATTCATCTGCTTTAAAATAAGGGGTTGATGTCGGCAATTAAACGATGTGATCACATCGTGCTGATAAAAAGGAAAAAGATGGTACAATTTTTCAACCGAATTAAGTGCTGGGAGTGTACGGTCTACTGCATCCGCTCCACCACGTTAAAACAAAAATATATATACATGTATAACTGTATTTAACAATTAATATATCAATAACGGAACGGAATTATAAAAAAGATAATGTACACTTTCATTTTTTATCATCCCTTTTTTATTAATGTTAATATCTCAAACTAATAGCATGAAGTTAGCCTTCACTGGGTAATTTTCCCATTCAGCATGAAATTGTTAGTGCATGAGTGACATCTCTACTACAAGACAAGTCAACTCTTGTGACAACTCGACCCTTGTGACAACTCGACAATGCTCTCAGTTGAGTTAGGTTAAATGACTTTGACATAATTATATTCACTTTTCAAAGAATTTGTTTTCCTTTCTATAATGAATGAAGGATGTTCCAATTCAGGAAATTATCGGTAGAACACATTCTGTAATTCATGTAATTTTTGTAGTAATTTTAAATATAATTTTATATCTGATTCTTGCATTCGTCCACAGGGGAGAGGGAGAAAAGCCGGCACCGGCAATGGGCATAAACACGCTTGAAAAATGTGTAGGTCCTAATTATATGCTTTTGCCTATTGTCGTTGATTTTATTGGCCTTTTAATGTTTTATTATTTGAATGGCATTCAAAAAAATATAATATTTAGAATTTTCTATTTTTCCCGGGGATGAGGTATATTTACTACAACTAGTATTTACACTACATTCTAAAAAGGATTTTCCAAGAGATAAATTTATCCCAAATCTTTTCCCATTATATATTTTGACTTGTGTCCTTGAGCAAGACACTTTACCATAAATGCTTCTCTCCACCCAGGAGTAAATGGGAACCTGTGAGGGCAGAGTTGGTTGTTGTGTTTGATTAGCCCATATGCGCCGAAATGGCAGCAATTGAGCTGTACATTGTATACTTCCCAGGGAGCTGAGATGGTTTCTGGAATGATTTATGCGCCTGATGAGCAGGGGTAATAATGTACAGCGCTTTGATACCTTGTTTAAAAGCGCTTTAAAATGCCCGACATTATTATTTATTATTATTATGAATCATATTTTGACATCCCGTGATAACACCTGTTGCTCACCGTTGGTCAAATACTCTTTGATGAAAACTTATTTTGCCATGTGTATTCCGGGGGGAAATGATTGAATTTGTGCTAGAACATAAGCCATACATGTACTTGGTGCTAGAATAAGTCTAGTTTAGTTGTTGTTGTCCTCTTTCGGCTGATCCCGTTAGGGGTCGCCACAGCGGATCATGATCCGCATATTTGATTTGGCATAGGTTTTATGCTGGATGCCCTTCCTGACGCAACCCTCGCATTTATCCGGGCTTGGGACCGGCACTAAGCATGCACTGGCTTGTACATGTACATCCCCATTGGCTGGGTTCAATTCGGCCCTCGCAGCAATTATGGTAAAGTGTCTTGCTCAAGGACACAAGCACCATGGTCGCGGCAAGGTTTCGAACCCACACACTCTGACGACTCGGCCATCAGAACACAATCCGATGCACTAAACCGCTCGACCATGGCACCCCACAAGTCTAGTCTAGTGATCAATCTTTTTTGAGGGAAAACGATGATCCACTTCTATTTCTAAGCAATGATAAATTGGTTCATGTTGTCTGAGTTGAGTTGTCACAAGAGTTCGAGTTGTCTCGTGGGTCGAGTTTTTTGTGGGTTAAGTTGTCATGAGGATCCAGTTGTTATGAGGGTCCAATTGTCTTGTGAGTCAAGTATTTTTTAGGTTGAGTTGTCTCGTGGGTCGAGTTGTCACAAGGGTCGAGATGTCTTACTCTGTTTGCAAAGTCTATTATCCACAGGCTTAAGTAAAGAGTGCAAGATTTGATTTTTGTGTACAGCATTTGATTTACAAATATACTTTGTAAAACGTACTTGGTAATTGTATGCAAATGAATTGATTCATAATAACTGAGATCGTCAGTAAACCTCAAAACGTCAGATGCTAACAAATACATGTACCATATTGTCTTACTTGTTTGCATAGTAATGACTGCTTTACAGTATGTCGTGTGTACACACAAATTAAAATGCTTTACCTTAATATGTACACATGAATTAAAATTAATCTCTTTTAACAGATTTTGGAGAGTGTTTAGGTCAAAGTCTATGATGAGTCATCATGTTGCTCAATTTTGTAACAGTGGTTGGAAAACTATGGGTAGCCTAACAAAACAAAAACAGTTTAATAATTTTTGACACATGCTATGCAATAATGAAAGCACTGATAAATCAACTACATGTATATTAACCCCCCCCCAAAAAAAAAAATAAAAAATTTATGTTGAAATGTTTGCTTAATGATAGCCAACCATACAAATTTGCACTTAATGATTACAAAATAGAAGATAGCCCTCAAGTATAGTACAGCCGCAATATTGCATACAGGCGCCCTTATACGGCCATGAACAGAGCTAATAGTCTCAGCCCCCAGTTGTTTGACAAAACAGGCCTGCCATTGACACCAGCCAGTCAGGCATGCAAGTCTAAAAAATTACCAGTCTGATCGAATTACACATGTAATATTTAGTGTTATCATCTACATACATGTACATGTAGGTCATTGGTTTTACCAAAGACATGTGTAATAAGTTTCACAACGTTCAGTTAGAAAGTCGGAAGTATTTGGCGAGCCTTCACTGTATACATTGTACCTGTCAATCAGGTTGGTTATGTGGCTTCCCAATTTTAAGTACATTTTCCCCACCCCTGGTAGGCACGTGGGTATTTTCAAATGAACACCATGGATCTGAAGAAAAACCAAAGAACTGCCTATGATATTGATTTTATGCAGTATTTAAAAAAATGCCCCCCTCCCGGATCTGTCCACAGAACAGATGGCCTCATCAATGTGACGTTCTAAAAAAATTGTTTGGCAGATTGTGCTGGTACCATCAAAAGCCAACAACATAAGCTGAGATTCATGCGTAGTGATTTGCACTAAGTTGAACATAATTCAATGGATTTCACATTGAATGTTTGTGAAGTAAATGTCCCGTCTCGATAATTGTTTCTATTATCTTGTATACTTTTAAATGGTGAAATAACTGTAAATTGCAGTGTGTGATTACACAAATAGTTTTTAAATAAATTTTACAAAACTTTCTTTCAAGCACAAACACAGCCTCCATACAAAACTAAAATATATGACAAAACATTTTCTAATGTTTTACTGGGGTCATCAATATCTAACACTGAAGTATGTCACTTTTTTTTTTTTGTACTGTAGATATGATTACTGGTGTCATCAGTATCTAGCAGGTTTTGGTATTCCTGGACCATGGGCTAAACCTGTCATTGGTAACTCGTTGGATTGGTTGTTGGCTAAAAAAGTAAGAAGAAATTTAGTATTAAAAGAAGAAAAAAAGTGAGTGCATACTCACCTAACGATGATATAAAATGTCTTCATTGGACTTCTCAATTACATTAACCCTAACCATGCTAGTGCCTAACTTACTTATCACCCTGCTGCATGAATGCAACAACATGAACAGTGGTCAAGGATCGAGGCCTGCTACATGTAGGTGCAACAAGATCCATGGATCTTGTTGCACCTACATGTACATGTGGCAGTGAAGGGTTCAGTAAATTGGATTGTGTTTTTTCAAGCACAGTGATCTGCAACAACATACAACAAGGGGATTATTTAGATGCACAAGCTTATGTGCTTCTCTGATATGGTAATTCATTACGCCTGGGCGAACAGTGAAATTTACTATTCGATTAATCGCGTGGCAACATTTTGCGAATATTCGACTATTCGCGAATAGTTGGCCAAAAATTTCCCGTGGTTTATAAGTACGAAAACATGTGCTATTTGTAAGCTTCAGACAACAGACAAATACATACATTGAGTTTTTGAATGCCTGAGTGATTTCTTGTTGTTTCCTCTTTATTTCTTGCAAAATTGTACTCGAAATAATGTAAGTGAAAATCCAATGGTCGTCACGTTAAATAATATCGTTTCAGTTTGCGGTAACACCATGTGTTTACAGTATCTCAACTAACGTGAAGCTGAGGTACAGGTTCTGAAAAGAACCGTATCACACAACTCGTATCTCAACCTTCGTTAAGTGAGAAAGGTTCAAGGGAGAACCAATTTCGGGCAACTCGTTTTTCTCTACTGTCGCTAAGTGAGAAATATGGTTCAGGGAGAACCATGGGGACTTCACGGGTTAATATGGTTTCAGGGAGAACCATGGGGACTTCACGGGTTATTCTCACGTTTCGATTAGCCTGCTCTAATCTTCGTCAGGAGAATGAAGAGGTTTGCCGATGCAACTCCTTAAGTAGTATTTGCTGGGATTATGTGTAGAATGGGAAGTGTTCCGATTGGTGCTACTGTTGTGTGATGTGTTGTGATTGGTTGCCACCGTAGCATTGTTCTTGTTGTGTGTGTTTCCTGCTGTGTGTGAGTTGCCTGCTCGCTGAGGCGTGTCAGTTGACAGTGGGGTGTGGGTGTTGGTGGATGGTATGATTGAATGCCAAATGTTGCTGATGAAAAAGCCGATGTCCTGGGGGACAGTGTCATGTTTATGAATCTCAATAGCCTCTCTGATACGACGGGTGTACATGTACCAGTGCTTTTCCGGGGCTATGATCTTTGCATTCTGCCAGTCAATGATGTCCAAATCGGTGGAGTGTTTGATGATTGCAGATTTGTCACATTCCCCTCTGCGGCCTTGTGTGCATGCCATACCCTCCCACCACGTGGCTTGGAGCCGTCCTTTGGACTTACATGTAGTCTATTTTTCTCCTACTTTCCTCGGAGTCCACCCTACATGCCGAACACAGTTCGTGGGTGTAGCACGGCCAAACAATCACCGTGACTGGCCCGCTCAGTGAGGCCTTGGTCCATGTGCCGTGCTCCCATTTGCAACTGCTGCTCCCCTCATGCAATAGCTTAGCATCCCCAGAAAGCATTGCCCCAAGAACACACCCCTTTTTAAGTTGTCACTCATCACTTTACTTTCGTCAAATACCTTTCCTTATATGGAACAAGGACCTGTTGTATACCCTGATTTTGCACACGTTTCTACTCTTAGATGCAGAAAGCAAACTTCTCATTGGCTAAGACGCTAAACTAGGCTAATGTATTATTCATTCCTAGGCCCCAGATTTCTATATAAACCCAGAGATTTCCTCATCTCGTGGAAGTGCGGTTCCGAATGATATCTGAGCGACTCGATCCGATCTGTGACAGTGCGATATACCGAACTATTACAGTCCAGAGCCTCGTTCGTTGAACCAATGGTGCAGTGTGTCGATATGACCATTGGTTCGCCAAGCAAATGCGGTCTGATACACACTCTGGCCCCGTCCAGACACCCCGTGTAGTCAAGCCCCGGTGGTCCCCGTCGTCGAGACTGACCAGCTGTACGTCTCTCGGTGTAGCAGTGCCCGACAAGCCGCATAAACGAATGATGGTCCTGGCCCTGTATCCGATCCCTTTGTAGTTGGTAGGCCCCTATTACTCGTTATCGAGGGCATTCCCGTTATCGAGCCGTGATGTGACAAACGAATTTGTTCAGCAGCACTTTTATTCAAGTATTTCCTTATTCGGCTAATATTTCTGATATGAAATGATGATATGCGAACAATGTTGGAGATATGAGGTTTTAAAGTCATTGTCGAGTCAAATACAAATGTATAACACCCAAATTACGTGCTTGTGATGAGGGGGTTATCTGCGAGTCACCAATTGTAATAAATGGAAGAGAAACTTTAGATAATGGCCGACGTGATCCAAATAGTACAAATTCTGTTTTTTCGTCATTCAATTTCAAGAAGTTTTGTCTCATCCAACTACGAATAGTGATATGATGGAGAGAGTAGCCAGCAGGAGTGCACTTGCGGGGTAGCAAGTCATCATCAGGTTTAAACCATGTCTCGGATATGGCAACAAGATCCAAATTGTTTTGAAGTACAAAGTCAACAAATTCATCCGATTTGTAACATAGATTGAGTGTTCAAGACACAGAGCTGAAGTTTAGACTCATCATGAACATTTCGAGTTGAAGTTATGCCAATGTTGCTTGTTGACAGGCACGTGCATACATAGGTCCCAAAGGGTGCTTGAGCCCCTGCCCTTTTTGCCTAGTATAAAAAGTGCCCTTTTTAGCCCAAGGTTTTTTATTTATTTTTTTTTGAATGAATTATTAAGTTCCTGTTGCGCATAGACTGCCCTGCCTAGTTGAAAGGTGTCAGGATAGAATAAAATTAGAATAAATATTAGGTCAGCAGAGATGCCCTTACTATTCCTGTGCGGGCCTGCATGTGCCCCTCCAGCGAAACTAGATTTCACGCGCCTTGGCAGCAGCCTATCGTCTTTCAACATAATCTGATCTGATTGTAATGTTAAAAACCATATTATGCGTTTTATTAATAAATAAACGCCAAATTTTTTTTTAGCTCAAATGCTTCTGGCCGCGCTCGCATGGAATTACACTGCCCTTTTCAGACTCTGAGCCCCTGCCCCTCTACAACCCTGTGCACGTCCCTGCTTGTTGATGTGGTTAAGTTCACTGCTGGGGGTTGGTGAGGCCGGAGTGCTAGTTGTGTAAGTCTATCCATTCTACGGCGACCAGCTTTTTTACCTCTGTGTGTGGCGGTATGTTTGGGGTTGATTGGCAAGTATTCCAAGACAGTTCAATTGACTCAATGCTGAATAAGATAAAGCTGCATTAGTACATGGAGTATTGCGAAGATTGAGTAGTTCACAGTAAAATCTTACAGCAGAAACAGTAAAAAAACAACAGTTTTTTCACTTATTATAAGAAGACAAATGTACCAATACTCACATAAAACGTCCAGTAGATTCCAGGTGTAATAAGAAATCCACTAGTATAAAAATGAAGACAAACTTGTAGCTACATTGTACATGTACAAAACACTTAGCACAAAAACTGGAGAGCTGTTATGAGTGGCTGCTTGTTAGGCGCTCACACTGTAATGTGTTACTCGTGAATAGTTGTCACGAATAGTTAGCAAACAGTTCACGACCGCAAGTTATTGCAGTGCAAAGGCAATACATTATTGCAGGTAACAGTCACTGCAGTCACACCCAGCCAGCCAGCCACATCGGCTTCCTCATAGGCATTACTCGCGAGTACTATTCACGAATACTACAATGCTTACCACTACCAGCAGTGCCTCTAGAGACTAAACAGTGTACTTGGCCGTGTTACTCGCGAATAGTAGTCAAGAATACATGTAGCTGGCAAACAGTTCACAACCGGGAAGTTATGCAGTGCAAAGGCAATACATTATTACTCACAATTAATCGTGAATGGTCATTATTCGCGAATAGTTGCAGGTATTCGTGCCAGCCCGATTAATTTAATAGTTCAAAATCCGCGAATACGAGTACGATTAGCAACAACTATTCACGAATATTCAAATAATAAAACTATTCGCCCAGGCCTAGTAATCATCATTATCTTTTCCCTTTATTTACATGCTTGTTACTTTATGTTTTTGTTTCTCTTTGCTTTTTTCTGTTTTGTTTATTTACATGAATGTAACTTTCTTTGTTTCCTTCTTTATTTATGTTAAACAATGATAAATGCAACAAGACACAACACAGACTATTTGTTATAATACAAACACAGGCCAGTGCTGAATGCAACAAGATACAACAGATTGAGTCATCAGTACTGGCTGCTAAATGCAACAACGTCCATCGGAATTTTACAACTGTTGCATCCTGTTGCATTCAGCATGGTTAGGGTTAAAGGGACAGTATCATCATGATCAGATCAGACCTTCTACAGGGCATGGGCGTTATTATGCAACCACTGAATTACTTATGCAGCAGCAACATTAATATGACCTTATCGCGCCCTGTTATCTATGCCAGCGTACATTTTAATGACAGAGTTCGTCGATACTAGGACATAGATTCAATACCTTGTCAAAACTCTGCTATGATCGTGATGATATTGTCCCTTTAAAAAACAAACAGGTTACAAAATTCAAATTATTTCTTGAGTATGTTTTATTGTTTATGTGTATGTTCCTATGTAACCAACACTTGTTTTTGTTAAATTACAGGGAATGATGGGATATCATGAAGACAATTTTGGCAAATTTGGGAAGATCTTTGGGTAAGAATGTTAAGCAAGTACACTTTGAGTAAAAGGTCATTATGTATATTCATACAAAATAAAGTCCAAGTAGTTAGAAAACCAACCTGCTAAATACAATTCTGAGAACATTTGTAAAATGTTAAAGTTCTGTTAAAGTTCAATGTATAATTATTTACTGAGATAACTCTTTTACAGAGAATAAAGCATACTCAGAGAAGCAGTTTTGCCATGAATAGCCCAAAGATCTGATGTCACGCTTCGAAGCTCTTGAAAGACGCCGGATACTGGCCTCTCAGTTTCTGGGAGATGCAACTTTGACTTTGGTTTGTAGCTAATTTGCGAGCCTCGAAGCATGACGTCTGATCTCTGGCACAAAATATTTAATGAAATTCCTTGACTGGTACACCCAGAGCCTTTCTCTATCCTTTATAGGATAAAGACAGGGGACCAGTCTATTTTGCCAATACCTTTTGAAAAAAAATGAAATAAATTAAAAATAGTCTTGTTGAGAATAAAATATAAAAAAATAAAATTTCTACGTAGAAATAATTGTTATTGACTTTTTGCAGGAGTTATTTTGGAAGGGTCCCAATTGTGATTGTTGCTGATGCTGATCTGGTGAAAAAAATTTGCATAAAAGACTTCTCAAGTTTTACCAATCGACAGGTACAGTATGCCATAATTCACCTTATTCATGAGTAAGCTTTCTTGTTATTATAACAGTTATCTTTTTATCAGAACCTTTTTACTCGAAGAAGGGAAAATAAATACTGAAAATAACATAAGAAGCATGGTTTTACAGTAAATATATATACATATACCAAAATATTATTGTGGATCCTGTCATAAATACATTTTGCACTTTTTTACTGTAAAACCAAGCTTTGGACAAAGATTTTGTGGAAAATCAGAGTATTGCAAATTGTTTTGGAAATTGCCGGTAAAACACAAGTGAATACAGCTTGAACCCTCCTACATGTACAGCACTTTAGTGGGAAGTTGCTATAGAGGTCAAAATCAGTCAACTCTGTTTTTTACTGTTGACCCAAATGTGCACACAGGGGCAGTTTTGACTGGTTTTTACTGTCATTTTGACCACCCTGAAAAATACAAGACAATGCTTTTACCAGTCAAATACAGTCGACTCATTTTGACCTGTAAATGTACTTACATGTACTACATGTAAAGGTTTGACAGTGTTGGACTTTTAAGTACATGAGATATACCTTGGCAAGTATATCAACATTTTGACTGATTTTGACCCTTGTAGTAATAGGAGGGTTTAATTGAGGGATTTTCTTTATTTTTACTCTAGGCTTCGCCACTTGAAAACAAGCCATTCCACAAGGCATTGACAGTCTTAAGAGATGACCACTGGAAGGATGTTCGTGGTATCCTCAGCCCAACATTCAGTGGATCCAAAATGAAATTGGTAAAAGGCTAATTACATACAACTCATGCATATTTATGAGCTAATCTGCTTATTTAATTGGTGTGTATCCCTTCACCGTTTATGAACTTCAATTCATAAAGTCCCAACACTTTAAATTTTGACAACCTGATTGGATGAAATGTGATCACATAGGGGTGTATTAACGGTCAGTAAAGACCGGCTGTCTTTCCATTATCGCCGATAATAAATAATAATCGACAAACAAGTGTGTGCATTAGTGTTACACGGATTCATGGACAAAATTGAAATTTCATCAGTTCCCAAATGTGGATTTGTCAGTTGGATATTGAAATTTTGAAAAAGAAATCGAGATGGGCATTTATGAATAGGAATAAAAGATTGACGCTAGATCTTTTCGCAGGATAAAGACCTTCGACTCAGTTGTTTATTGCCTGTGGCCATGATCCCTTGGTCCTTTGCCTGTGGTGAACACTGATGAGCGACAAACTTTTATTCCCATAGTAAAAAGTGTCAGGCCTTACTTTCTGTGCTTCCAATTTGTGAATAATACCTCAGGAAATTATTACAATGTTTTATACTTCTTATTGCCTTTCTATATCCTTCACAAATTGTTTTGTAAACTCTTTTTTTTGTATTTGCCACCTTTCTTGCTTCCTTTCTTTCCAGTCTGTTATTCTTAGCTGTTATTCTTTTTATTTCATTGCACCTCAATATCCATCTTCTCATATAATTATTTTGTTAATTGTATTCATAAATCCCTCCTTATAGGTTTAACAATCAAAGACACTCAACATTTGTATGTAACTCCCAACCCATTGACTTTGTGCAGTGCACTCAAATAAATGCAAGGACATGTGGCTGTGGTAGGAGGTCAAACCAAAACCACTCAACGGTATATGAGTCTGCTGCTATAACTTATGCAGTACATACACAGCTCTGTGTGACTCTGCATATAACTTATACATGTAGGACATACACAAGTGTGTTTGACTTTGCCACTATCTCCAGCACAAAAATACACATGTGTGAACAATTGGCAATGCAACCAAAAATACTCAAGTGACTGTCTGTGGGTGCGGTGTTTACTGGGCCAAATTTCAGCCTGGGCATAGGAGGGTACGTTAATAAAATAAAAAATAAAAAGCCCCTCCTCCTTCCTTTTTTTCAGATACCCGGACGCTAAACATGTTTTTTTTTTACTCGGACTTACCTGTCAAATACTAGGTTACATGTATTTCATCCATTCAAAATGGCTTGGTATATCAAAGTGATCATGCTTCATGCATTTATTAACCCTTTAACTTTTGTTGAAATATCAAAGAATCTCCCGAAAATACTAAATTTCAACGACACCCCAAATGGGGTCAAATGTCAAAAGACTGGTCAAATCGGCAATCTGTCGGAGTCGCAACCAAAAAGTCGTCCTCAAAGCGGCCGGAGTGTTGGCAATCACCCTCCACAAGAATCATTCATTAGGAATGACAGATATGCCATTTTGAGTAGAAGTAGAAGTTTTCTAGTAGAAGTCGCCTCCTTCTGATCTTATTTGAGACTAGAGTATTGTCTTAACCATTTTATATGAAATATTTTGTAAATTGTTCCGATGTTTTTTTATCAGATGGCACCCCTCATTAATAATTGCCTGGATCCCATGATAAGAAAAGTGAGCAAACATCACCAGGATGGCAAGAACATACAATGCAAGGAGTAAGTCTGTCCTCTTAATATTTCTTTGTAATCCATAGCATGAAAACTGACTCCCACAAACACAAACTAATAATTGTATCATTTTGGACTGCAAAAGCCAACAAAGTTGTGAAAGTATAGAGGTTACTGACTGCCATGGCAAAGAACTACCTCGTGGCTAACAGTTGATCGTATAGAGGTTACTGACTGCCATGGCAAAGAACTACCTCGTGGCTAACAGTTGATCATATAGAGGTTATTGACTGCCATGGCAAAGAACTACCTCGTGGCTAACAGTTGATCGTATAGAGGTTATTGACTGCCATGGCAAAGAACTACCTCGTGGCTAACAGTTGATCATATAGAGGTTATTGACTGCCATGGCAAAGAACTACCTCGTGGCTAACAGTTGATCGTATAGAGGTTATTGACTGCCATGGCAAAGAACTACCTCGTGGCTAACAGTTGATCGTATAGAGGTTATTGACTGCCATGGCAAAGAACTACCTCGTGGCTAACAGTTGATCGTATAGAGGTTATTGACTGCCATGGCAAAGAACTACCTCGTGGCTAACAGTTGATCGTATAGAGGTTATTGACTCAAAAGTAACTGAAGGAAAAGAATAGGTAAAACTTGTAGCTTTGCATGGTGAGGATGATAAATAAGACTAATTGCGGTGACACCATGTGGAATCTCAATTGAGCAGTAATTACATGTAGTTCTGAAAAGAACTGGGGGTACAACTCGACGTTTCGATCAGTAAGCTCAGATCGTCCTCAGGAGAATGCTGGACTCTGGAAATGCTGCTGCTTAAGTAGACTGCTGGAGGATCATCCCATGAATGGATGCTGGAGGATTAGTTCGTTGAGGCGCGCATGCGGGAACTGTGAGACTAGGATCATAGGGGTTGGGGGAGAGGAGTGTGTGCTCACTGAACTAAATCAGTTGTTAACAAGCACAGGGGAAGGAGGGTGGTTGACTTAGGATATACATGTAGGAGATCCCTCAGTCTGCAGTGGGTTATGGACTTTGGATATAGAAGATCCTTCAGTCTGTAGTATTGGTCGTTGAGGTGCGCAGGCGGGAAATGATGAGACTATGATGCTAGGGGTTGGCGGAGAGAAGTGTGTGCTCACTGAACTGGCTTTGTCCTCTAGACCAAAAGGATACCCAGTCCTGCTACCCAGGATTTTTTCCCGTTTTTCAAATCACACCCCTGAGTATAGGTTCAATTATATATTTTTAATTGTAAAATTACACATTTTGATATTGATTGTTATGTTAGTTTTAATGTAACTCAAGGCCGTCCTACCACTAGACTTTCTTCTGATCCTTATACGTAATCTGTTCCTAGGTATAAAACTGAATCACATAATTCTTGTCATTTTGGCAGCGGATTGTTCCAATCTGGAATCAACTTAAGGATGGCCTTGTAGAGCTACTGGTTACCTGCTCTATCTTACCACTCACTGGCTTTGTTTGAAATTAATTTTTGTGTATTTTTTGTTTTTTAGGGTTTTGGTTTTATATTTAATTTTTTTTTTAAATAAGCTCAAAAAATGGGCAGTTAGTTACTATGTAGGAAAAGACGCACATCGCTTCCCCATTTTGCCTACTGCTAGTGACAAACTTTTGTGATGTAGGCCATGTGATCAATGTGCAAATTCAAATCTACAAAGTTTACTGATAAAATGGTGTATGTACATGTACATGTATCAATTATCCTGAGAAATTATTTTATCTTTAGTGCTTTCATCTTTAAAAAAAAAAAAAAACAGGAATTGTTTTGTCAAATTTTAAAAAGTTGCAAGATGCCAACATTTTGTAAAATACAAAAACGGGAAAACACATACATGTAGAACAGATTTTAAGAGAGGGTTGAAATGAACGTAATGTACGTTACCAAAAACCAATGTTGTAACTTCCCTTTCAAATGTAATGATTTTATCCTCATTCAGTATCTATGGAGGATTTCTGATTGATGGCATAGGCAGCTGTGCATTTGGACTTAACATCAATTCACAAGAGACAGAGAATGACCCCTTCCTTGTCAATGCTAAAGACATCTTCAAGATGAGATTCAACCTTGCAGTCATAGTGTTGCGTAAGTATACTGTATACTACTTGATAATAACAATAATAAAGCATACTTGATAATGCCTACATATCCACCAAACTGATATTTTTTTCTGATTTTATTCTGCAGTTTTTGTGCCATTCTTTGCTCCTATCCTGAATTTCTTCAACATTACCACCTTTAATCGGAAGACTTTGAACTTCTTTGAAAACGTGCTGGAGCAAGCCATAGACTTAAGAAAAAGTGGCTTGGACAAGGTAAACATACCCAATGATTTCTCAGGATTTGTTTTTATTTCTGTTGTTTTTTCACAAAATCAGTTTACTCTGAAGAGTAGAATAAAGTTGCAAACAAGAACAAGTGGCCTAAAATGTAATGGGATTAGATTAGTAATGAGATCTCAAACACGGCATCTGTATCCAGCAGACGGTACAAATTGCATAACTGCAAATGTTCTCTTCATGGAAAGCAACAACATTGGTAATAATTACTAAATAAACCTAAACGGGTTTTTCTCGATGTTTCTCGAGTCCTGCTAGGTTCGATTTGTTTGTTAAAAGGAAATTTGCTCATTTATCTACACAGACAGCGAATTAAGTTGTTCTTTTTTTCTAAGGAAGAAATTTGTTATTATTAGCTTATCTCAGAGCGTAAGTAAATGTCAACAAGATATGGTCCGATGCCGTCAAGCAAATATAAATTGCAATTTAGAAATTGACATAGATATTTTACCAACTCACACAATTCAGCGATGTAGAATAGAATAACTTCAATAATTTGGAGCAAGTACCAAATGTTAAGATCACTGAATACAAAGATCACTGAATTGCAAAGATCACTGAATGCAAAGATCACTGAATTGCAAAGATCACTGAATGTAAAGATCACTGAATGCAAAGATGACTGAATGCAAAGATGACTGAATGCAAAGATCACTGAATTGCAAAGATCACTGATTGCAAAGATCACTGATTGCAAAGATGTCTGAATGCAAAGATGTCTGAATGCAAAGATGACTGAATGCAAAGATGACTGAATGCAAAGATGACTGAATTGCAAAGATCACTGAATGCAAAGATCACTGAATTGCAAAGATCACTGAATGCAAAGATCACTGAATTGCAAAGATCACTGAATTGCAAAGATCACTGATTGCAAAGATGTCTGAATGCAAAGATGACTGAATGCAAAGATGACTGAATGCAAAGATCACTGAATTGCAAAGATCACTGAATTGCAAAGATCACTGAATTGCAAAGATCACTGAATGCAGAGATGCCAACATACACGATTTGGGCGTAGCAAATACGATTTTGAGCCGTGAATACGACTCTACGATAATACTTCATTGAAATACGCTAAACAAGCCGCCCCAGTATAATTGTATATAGTTACAATACAAGCAAACAATGAATGAACTATTAAGTGGAAATAAAAATGATGAAAAATAATTTTAAAAATGAAAAAACAAAACAACAACCTTTTAAATATAAACCGCAGTGGTGGTAAAAAGCGACTGTCAGCGGGATTAGCGGCGAATTTACACGATTATGTACATATCACGCGCGAGCGCGCTGGATTTGACTGCCTACCTACATGTACCACATGTACCACATGTACCACATGTACCCTGCCCTGCCTGTACATTATTTGCAAGATTGTACCCATTGATCTCTATTACATAATGGGGAATAATGAGCATACCCGTGGGGAATGAGGTTGTCTATGAGTTAGCTTGTGTGTACACGTGTACATGCGCGCATAATTGTGCTCGCGCACGTGCATTACCGTTTAATTTCTCGAAGCTGCAAGTGCGACTTCAGTGTCAGGCATGCAGGCACTGCTTACTGCGGAATTCTGCGCTTACGGCTCATAGAATCACACGCTTTTTATGGCGCTGTAAGTGCAGAATTCTGTGGTAAGCAGCGCCATGAAATTGGGCCCAGGTGAGCTAGGCCGAGCTAAGGCTATCAATTTGTTATTTGCCTTCGAGACCCTAAGAAAGAGAACAGTTAGTATTATAATCAAAATTTCTAACGTGATTGATGCATGGATTACTAATTCGGAAGATCATTATTGTGAGCTTTTTAAGATAAGATACGTCTAGCATTGTTATAATTTCATAATTTTTTCATTGAGTATTTTCCTCCAATTTACTCTGCCCCCGGTCCCACTACCGCCAGCGGGGTTCACACCGAGTGCGGCGCTGATGTTGCCCAAAATCCGGACATGCATTTTTTAGCGTTAGATTTTTGCAATTTTTTTTCAGTAGATGCTACTCTTTTTTGGAATTAAATGTTGGCATCTCTGCTGAATGCAAAGATCACTGAATTGCAAAGATCACTGAATTGCAAAGATCACTGAATTGCAAAGTAATACAATAATAATGACAACACAAGCTTCTTAATAATCAATAAGAAGGTATACTAATATAATAGGTAATATAAGTACACAATGATAATATCTTCAGTGGTGTCAAATTATCAATGGCTTATCAGTTAGAACTGCCAAAGACTAGCTTGTAAAGAAGATACAGAAATAAAACAAGGTCAGCAATTAATGAAAAGTTATTTCATTAACAAAATTGAACCTCTGGAATGTTAGAGAACATTAACCAAAAAACAGTGAAATCACATATATCAAATAATGGACAATTGTTTCGCTATTGTAAAGTTAGACCACTGAAGTGCTAGAGAGAAAAACCAATCAATGATACCATACAATGACAATTGTGAGTATTAATATAATGTAAAACAATAAATTGTGATTCAGCTTGACTTCTGATTGACTTGATCTTGGGTTGACTTGCCCAAACTCCAGAGATACGAGGTCAGTCAGGGTCTAACGAATGATCCGAGATTTAGAACAGGGACAGGGATAGGCGAAGGGACGAACCGGGTCGGCTCCCCAAAGCGATACCTATAACTGTACACTGTACCAACAGAGCACAACACAAATGAGGCGATAGAGTGATAAAGTCTTCGAACCGATAACTAAGTGTGAGAAGTTATCTAGTAACTTTTACTAAAAATCTAGAGGGCTTTGATTTTAGTGCTATCGCCTTCAAGAATTCTTTGCTTCTGATTTTTGGGGAAGCAAAAAGGGTATATATATTTTCTGGACTTGTGCTCTGCCAGTGGTCAAAACTTTCTCAGTGGTGGAAACAACTGTGGTCCCACCTTACCAATGAGATACCAATGGGATACCAATGAGATACCCCAATTATATAAACTAGGGCCCCTTAGGTGTTAGCCTTAAGCAGTCAAACCTTAAGCAGAAATCTACATGTAGTCAGAAACTGTTTTAAAGGAGCAGTCCCATACTAACAGGGTCCGACACATACTTTGTGTAAAGTTAGTCCTGAGAAGTTTTTCATCTAATAGAGGAAACAGAAATTTCACACTTGTGCACAGTAATAATCTTTGAAAAGTACAACACCTTAATTTTAACTTACATGTTTATACACACTAAGTTTAAACAGCCCCACTGAGGAGATGAGGCCTTCGATCCTGCTCAGACAGCACTCTACTGTCAGAACTCTACTGTCAGAACCTTAACTCTGGAACAAATTACCCACCAGCATACATGTACATGTAACATCACTGGACACTATTACAGCATTCAAGAAGATGTTTTTTACTATCCCTGCGATGCCCCCAAGAAGCGCCTCAATCTAGATTTTTAGTGATTCAGATATAAAAGAAGGCTCACTATAATCAAGATAATGCTCGCATCTGCTGAGCCGAAGGGAAATGTATTGTCTGCAACTGCCAAGACTTAATTAATTAATTATTTTATATATAAGAAGTTGCTCGTTGACTTCCAAGTCTTATTTATTTCAACGTAAGTTAAGTTAAGTTTAAGTTATATAAACCTACTGTGGTCACGCGAACTCCTCCGCTGTGAGGGGCAAACACCACCGAGTCACTTTCAGAGTCCACGTAGCCTTGATGTAGATATAAACACTTCAAGTCCTAAACGAACCTCAGAGACGAACCTCACACCTCAGTGGCACGACGAAGAGTGGTGTTCATGCAGTATCATTTTGTTAACGCGTTCCGCACAAGGAGTTAAAATGAATAAGAGTCTTTATGCTAATAAATCTTTATTGATGTAAACCTGGCCGCATCCTTGGGTCATTCATCAAAAGAAAAGAAAGAATTCACTACAGATTATTATGACTATTATTTACAGTGTTGTACCAGAATTTCCTGAGCTGAAGGTTATGCCTAAGCTTGACATTGTACAGTATTTTAAGACTGCGATATTCCACTTTAAATTTGCATTTGCCACTGACCTGACACCTAATTCCAATGAAACTTGCAATAAAGCTTTTTTTTTTATTGTTGCATAATTCATGAAAACGCACTCACAGAAAGATACATTTTCCATGTTTAATCAAAATGCCATCGATTCTTCCAAGTATACTGTTAAAAAATTACTAATTCTTTGTTGGTTTTAGAGGGTTGACTTCTTGCAGCTGATGTTGGATGCCCAACAACAGACAGAAGAGGACAAAGCCCAGGCAACAGAGGAAGAAAAAATGGAGCAGGAACATCGTGAGAAAATGAGCAAGAAATCTCTCACAGTGGACGAGATCAAAGCACAGGTAGCTGCTGCAGACTTGTACACAACCATTGTTAACATCCTGATCCTTGCATAATTGTAAATTACAGACCTGTGATTTCTCCGGATTTTTTACCTGATTTTAGGATTTTTTTTTTAAATCTCCCTTTGCCTAACAATTTCCTTGAAAGATGAGAAGTCGCCACCAAGGGGATGTGGAGAGTCTGTATATCCTCCAGAATCCAGGAGGATCAGGGGGCTTTGTCCTCTAGACTAAAGGGAGACCCAGGCCTGCTTCTCATTTTTCAGGATTTTTTTCTTTTGTCAAATCACATCTCTGAAATTAAGGGTGAAATGTAGAGGCTTTTTGCTATGGCCAGGCAGTCTAGCGCATCAGACTTGTGTTCTGTTGGCTGAGTCTTCAGAATGTGTGTTTGAATCCTGAAAATGGAACTTGTCTCCTTTAGCAAAACACTTTACTTGCTTCTCTTCATCCAGGAGTAAACATAGTAGACCATGGAATGAACAGTGAAATTGTTTCAAACCGTGATACCCTCTTTTGGACCACAAAATTTTGATGTATAATTGAGAAAATAAATTTAAGAAATGTCAAAACACGATGTTGCTTGTTATATAACTTGCACATTACATGTGTATCTCTAAATCTATTTGAATTTGACGACAATTTTGTGATTAGAAAGCCCTGAAATATATGCATTACATCATAGTTGAGACCCATTCTTATATTCCGAAAATAATGTGTGTTTGAATAAATATGGCAGCCTCCATAGAACGTGAATCGCTTGAAATTCAGCCCAGTTTTTGCTGCATGCATGTTTATAAAGACGAAAGTGGGAATATTACAACGCCGACCATTCAAAATGTAAAAATCTAACTTTTTTTATGTTTTAGGATATCATTCAGATGGATTTGCAGTAAATAAATCTTACAATAACTTATAAAGAATAAAGACTTTTTATTAATTTTTATTAATTTTTATTAATTTACCTAGATGAAGTGGCATTTCTATATCCTTCCTTGGCATGAAAAGAAAGAAGCATCCATTGAGAAAACTCAATACGTTTTACCCCAACATTACAGAATAAAAAGACAAAATCCAAGATGGCCGTCGGCTGTGGTGGCCATTTTGAATTCCTATAATGCATCTGATATGACAAATACCAATCACATTTCTTTAAAAAAGCGTTTAAACAAAATTGAAAAAAATGCAAAAAATATATTTGGGGGCACATTAAAGTAATAATAACTAGACGGCAGTGTTTGTGATAATACAAACACATAGGTGTTCGAGTTTTGTCATGTGATGACGACGTCAGAATGTTTTTAAAAGAAACTTTGCATCATTATTTGTTTTAATATTAAACTTTGACTTCCGGTTTAGACAGTAAGTAAAGGTCAAATTGGGTCATGTTTTTGTAAACATTTTTGACAATTAACAATCTGTACAATAGTGGAAAGATTGTGAATTTACCCCTTGTGGTTGTTGAGATACGAATTTTTAAAATATTAAACTTTGACTTCCGGTTTGGACAGGAAGTAAGGTCAAATTGGGGTCACCTTTTTGTAAATATTTTTTGACAATTAACGATCTGTGCAATGGTACAAAAATTGTGAATTTACCTCTTGTAGTTGTTGAGATATGATTTTTTTAAATATTAAACTTTGACTTTCGGTTTGGACAGGAAGTAAGGTCAAATTGGGGTCACCTTTGTGTAAATATTTTTTGACAATTAACAATCTGTACAATGGTGCAAAAACTGTCAATTTACCTGTTGTGGTTGTTGCGATATGATTTTTACATGCATACATAATGAGCACGACCAGAGCTGATTTACATTCACCAACAGAGGGCGCACTTTTTTAGCGTTGAAAAAGCCGTGTAGATCTTTCATTTGCAACGTAATCAAAACGTTTTAACTAATAAAGAATGATTGATCGAAATTCGATATCTGATGACCTAATAATGACGTCACAAATTATGTTTCATCTACGTGTTATGTTCTAAGTATGTGCCAAGTTTCAAGTTCACATGAAGTTTGCAAGTATGTGTTTTTTTGTAGACAATCGATCCGGAAAAGAAGAAGAAGAAGGAGAAGAAAAAAAAACAAAAAAAAAAAAAACGAACAAAAACAATAGGTGCTCGCGCTGTAGCTCGAACACCTAATTAATATCTTTAAAATGTGCAATTTTACGACTTGGCAACAATCATAATTAGATTCAGCACCATTGAAACCCCCTATGGTCCAAATTTTATGTGGTCCTGTGATGGGGATCACAAAATTAAAAAAAATAGGTCTCATTCTGAAATTCATCCCATGGTCTATACATGTAGGTACATGTACCTGTAAGAGTAGAGAGGGTTCATGACCTTTTAGCAGGCAACCAACAATATGTTACAATATTTGTCTGGAGACAAATCATATTTCTTCACACTTGTCTTTTTCAAGGGACTACTATTCTTCCTGGCCGGATTCGAGACTTCCAGCACAGCCTTAAGTTTTGCCTCCTATTTCCTTGCAACCAACTCAGAAATCCAAGACAAGTTAATTGCAGAGATTGATGAGATTGCACCTGGGCGTGATGACGTGACCTATGAGAATATTACCAAGATGACCTATCTTGACAGATTCATCTGTGAGACCTTGCGTGTCTATCCTCCTGCTATTCTGTATGTAGAAATTTAAGCCAGTCAGAAAAAACAGAAAATTGGTCAGTTTTACATAAAACTTACTTGTCTTTTCTGTCTGAGGTGTTATTTTTTAAATCATTTCTTGACAAAAATGTTGACTTTTTAAGACCAAAATTAGGATTAAAAAAATGAGTGGATTGAATGCATATTAAGGCTGAAGGGGTTACCCAAGGTACTCCCAGATGGTACCTACATTTTTGTACATTGTAGGCAATCATAAAAGTACTCAAACCTGCATAGTATTCAGACCATCCTGGGTACCATTGGGAGTACACTAGGTGATAACGACCCCTTCTGTCTTTTATTAGGCCAAAACATTGTTTAAAGGGTCAATATTATCATGATCTGAGCAGACTTTCAACACGGCATGGTGTACTAGTTTAAGATAAACACAGTGACTGAAAATTACTGGCTCATTTATGCAGCAGCAATGGTAATATGACCTTATCATGTGGGGTATTGTTTTCAGTCACTAAGTTAATCTAAAACAATCTTTGATTGTCCTTGGTTTCAGAACCAATCGTGAGGTGGCGAAAGATTTCACCCATGGGAGCATCAAGATTCCTAAGGGAACTCAGATGTTATTCTCCATCTGGCAAATTCATCATGATCCAGAGCTATGGGATGAACCAGACAAGTTCAACCCAGACAGGTACAAGCATGGTTTTGTCTGTCTGTCTGTCCATCTGTAGGATTTGTGTGTCTCTCAAATTTGTATTTACATGACAATTAGCTCATTGGAAGAGCCAGTGGCATGATTGCTAAAGTTGACCACTGAACGTTGACTGTGGTGAATGCTTGCGTGGCTAGTCTAGGGCATGGTAGTAGGACCATAATCATCAGGGTCCACAACCTTCAGATGGAATGTAAATCTGGAAGGCCAGTGTGTTGTGTGTAGTGAACTCAATAAAGAGTGGATGACATGATGCCAATGCAGTCATGAACTCTGGGCAGATGTAAACAATGAACAGCACCCTCATTTGACAGAGTTAGTTATATTGGACGAAACTTTATATCACCACATGTGTAATACATGTAAAAGAACCAAAGCACTTTGAAACCATTGGGAAAAGGTATTTTATAAGTAACAGTGTAGATCTATCTACCTGCATTATAGCATAGATAGTTTCTGATTTGACGCCATGTTTATGGCCAAAGGGAACCCTCAATAAATCGTGCACGTAACCAATATAACTTATACATGTCACAATCTGACAGATGCCCTCACTCAGAGGCAAAAGAAGATAACTCATTGGTTCATGTCTGTGCGTTGCGCCTAACACCCTCAAAGTTGAGTAAGGCATACATGCGGCATAATTGTATACATTACCTGATGTGTTACCTTTTTGCCTCAGATGAGCGAGGTCGCCCTGCACTTTTTGTATATACATAATTATGAGGTCTGTTCTCATTTCACTTGAAGGTTTTTACCTGAAGAACGTGAGAAACGACACCCCTGTGCATGGTTACCATTTGGTGTTGGACCACGCAATTGTGTCGGGATGCGATTTGCTCTTTTGCAGGTATGTTATAGTTTGTCAAAGAAACTAAATACTTAATTCTGTGACTATACTGAACCCATGATGGATCAGAAACGTGTTTTCTGGAAAGATATTGTGAAGCAAATATTAAAGGAGCAGTATCGTCACGATCAGAGCAGACTTTCAACAGGGCATGGAATCGATGTCCTAGTTTAAGATAAACACATTGACTGGAAATTACTGGCTCATTTATGCAGCAGCAATGGTAATATGACCTTATCATGTGGAATATTATTTTCAGTCAAGGAGTTAATCTAAAACAAGCACTCCGATTGATCCTATTGATCGTGACGATACTGCCCCTTTAAACAAATTATGAAGAGTTTTCTACATGGTATTCTCAAAATCTGTTCTCTCCTAATCCATCCATGCAAAGCCGCAACTCATGTGATGTTCAGCTAGTGTTAAAGGGAGTGTATAGCATCAGTAATTATACTGAATTACAATCTATAAACTTACTTGATGTGAATAATAATAATAATAATAATAATGTGGACTTATATAGCGCACGTATCCACCAAACTGGTGCTCAAGGCGCATTACATTATTACCCCTGCTCATGATGATGATGATGATGACGACGACGATGATGTCGGGCATTTAAAAAGCTCTCTTAACTCTAACCTTCCCAAATCCTCCCAAATCCTCTTTGCCAAAGTGAAGGATTTTGAAGGATTGAGGTTACATGCTACATGCTCTTTGCTAAAGTGAATGATTTTGGAGGATTAAGGTTATTAGGCATACTTGCCTTTCCATGGTACATGTACATCCATGTTTGTTGTAGTGATTGCAAGGTCAGTGCTTGGGTCAGTGGACACTGTTTATTGCTCCATGCATGCAGGGAGGGTCCCTGGTCACATACATGTATCACAGATTAGAAACACATGTGTGCATACATGTCATGTGCTTGCTTTACTACTGAAGGATTTTGGAGGATTCAGGTTATGTGTAAGCAAATGGGCCTCGGGAGTTAGGGTTAAACAAGGTATCAGAGCGCTGTACATTATTACCCCTGCTCATCAGGCACATAAATCATTCCAGAAACCATCTCAGCTCCCTGGGGAGTATACAGCTCAATTGCTGCCATTTCGGCGTATATGGGCTAATCAAACACAAAGACCAACTCTTCCCTCACAGGTACCCATTTACTCCTGGGTGGAGAGAAGCAATTATGGTAAAGTGTCTTGCTCAAGGACACAAGTACCACGGTCGTGGACAGGATTCGAACCCACATTCTGACAACTCAGCCACCAGAACACAAATCCGATGCACAAAACCGCTCGACCATGGCACTCCATCAGGCGCATAAATCATTCCTGAAAACTCCACAATGTGAAGTTGGTGACGGTACCAAACATCATAAGAAATTATTCCGTTTGATCTGACATGCTGTCATTTTTGAGAAAACATTAAATGGATTCCAAATTGGTAATGGATCACATTGGTTCTGGTTTTAAGCCCTTGATATATGGATGCATTGTCACTATTTTCTCTGTCATGACACAATGAAATTAACTGAAACTTTCACATGTTGGTTTTTGTACATCTGCCCGTAATTTTAATTATTATTAAGTGTGGATGCATTTACAAACATTTAAGATCATAGTATGGAATTGTTTTCTTATTCTCTCAATCTTGACCGGTGTTATTGGATGTTATTGTTTTATAGGTGAAGATGGGATTGGTTCGTATGCTACAGAACTTCCGTCTCGAGACTTGTTCTGAAACTGAGGTACAAAAATAAATTATGCATGTTGATTGATACTTCTCTGTGTCCTTGTTTAAAACATCAGAATCATCAGAGTACTTTAGTGCATCAGACTTTTGTTCTGATAGCCGAGTCCTGCAAATCTAGGTTTTGAATCCTTGTCATGACTCCTAGGAAACATTTAATATTACTTTTTACAAATACATGTAACTTATATAGGACCACCATCATAAGATTTCTAAAATCGGCTACATTCCACAAAAAATCTTAACAGATTTCCATAAATGTTTAAATTTATTTTAATTTGAATTCAAATATTTAAAATATCTAAAAATTTGCTGCAGTGAGAGTTATACACTGTTAGGACAGGGTGACATTCGCTAAATGTCATTGGAATTTGATATTTGTTATCTTTCTGTGCAACCCCCCCCCCCCCCCCCAGCAAATTTACAACACTGAGTTTTACTTTCCATCCATCAGAATGTTATAAACCAACAAAGAATCTTACCTATAATAGTAAAGGTCGATATTGTGTTTTATAGCCCTTTGGAGCAACATGTATGATTATATAACACCCAAGTAGATCCTTGTCATTTGATTGGAGGATTGTAGGTCATGCGGCATTCATAAATCAAACCATTACATGGCCTACATCATAAACCGTGCATTTTGGTTCCATTCACCGTGCATTTTTGTTCCATCCCATTTGATCTACATGTATTGCACGCTAGACCACATCATGTGTTATATACACAGCAGTATAAAATGCCCTCTTTTGACAAGACATCCATTTGAGCAAACCGTGCATCATAAGCCAAAAAATAAAGTACACATGTAGTGGATGCCAGAATACAATCTTGTATATTTTGTTTATTTTTTAAAGTTTTATAAAATTCCAATCAAATGACAAAGATCTACATGTACTTGGATGTTATATAAAACAAATAATGAATGTTTTGCATTTGTGCAATGGAGAGAATATATTTTTGAGTTGAATGGAACATTCCACCTTTCAACTCATGAAAATATTCTCACGAATGCAAAACATTCATTATTTGTATATTAGGCCAGAGAGTTTGAATTTTAACATGTATGTATGTGTGTTTCCATTGTTTGACCTCAGCCATGATGGCGAATGCAAGCTCAGTTTGTGCTAAATGATATTGGTCCATGCAAGATGTGAGGCTTTGCATGGCGGAGTATTGATATCATTTTGGTTTGCGGTAACACCATGTGTTTACATGTATCTCAACTATTGCTAAGTGAGGAACACGTTCTGAATCTTATCGCACAACTCATATCTTAACTGTCGCTAAGTGACATTATGGTTCAGGGAGAACCAATATCAGGCAACTTGTTTCGAACTATCGCTAAGCGAGATTGTAGTTCAGGGAGAACCATGCGGACTTCACAGGGTCTTCTTCCAATGATCAGTGGCTGGGTAGGCCTTCTATTAATAACAACTGTAAAGGCCATAAGGACATCATGTAAAATACCTTATATAAAATTTGTATATTTGTATTAGGGTAATTTGACTGCTGAGTTCAGAATAATTAGTGTCAAGGTGAAATATACAGTGCAATTGTTATTTGAACCTAATGTCATAGCAGGTTATTTATAACAAATTTTGTTAATTATCCTGTCTGTAGATTCCTCCTGTTCTTGGCAAGTTTGGATTCCTGTCCCCAACTAATGGTGTGAAACTGACTGCTGTGCCACGCTCTTAAACTACTTAGCACCAGACTATGGTGTATTGCATTTGTTTAAACAAATATATAATTCAGCATGAGTTTTATTTTATGATTTTTAATCTTTTGATTTTGTTTAATAATTAAGTTTACATATTGTTTCTATATTAAGACATAATGTAAATTATACAACTAGCCACAAGTAGTTTATTATTTGCCATGTGGCAATGATTTCTTGTTTCGATTGGGAGTGACGGTTGGGAGTAGGACCTATAATCTACCCCCCCACCCCCCCCACCCCCCCAATGATAAACTACAACATGATTTGTTGTTGGATTTTTACAAACAATTGTTTTTGTTTTTGTTTTTATTTTTACTTTTATTTTGTTTGTATCAAATAATAAGCTTTAAATAAAGATTGTTTTCCTGCTGTGGGTGTAGGCATATATGGGCACAGGAAAGTTATTCATTTGAAAACAAATTATTCCTAAAATAGGCTAATGGGGATGTCTGAAACAGAAAATACATTGAAAGAATGTGATGACTGTGAATATTTTGAAGGGGATGATAATTATTGGGGGGACATTACTGTCCCCCTGTTTATGGCTGTCATGCATTGTATTATCAGACACAAATGGATAATTAAAATAATCAACTTAATAACAAGAACATTACTAGTATTGTGCTTTTGCTGAAACTTTTTAAAATGTAGTTTTTAGTCCGACAACAAACGACAAAAGCTGGAAAGTGGGGAGTAAATTATTTCAATTTAAACGTTGCAGCATTCTGACAAAAGTGAAATGATATCCTTAATTTATATCCATCAAGATTTGTAAATTGTGAATAAGTAACCTACTTAATTTAATATAGCTTGCTTTAGTTCTGCAATACATAACCGACTTATAAGTTTTGATTTTGATTTTTTTTCTTTAAATAATGATAGTTCTCGTTGATTGTTGTTTGTAATTTTATGGTGATTAAATCAAATAAATTATAGATTGTAAGCTATTTTTCTTTATATAAATTTACTACTTAAAAAACAGTATCGTCACGATCAGAGCAGACTTTTGACAGTGCATGGAATCGGTATCAGTGACTACAAATAATACCTCATAAGTGCGCACTGGCCTAGATAACATGGCGTGATTTTATCAAAGATGACAACATGTCGGACAGAATAACTTATCATGTTTCATTACCATCTCAAATCAAAGTAAGCTTTTAATAATAATAATAATTTGATAAGCTGAAAACTTGCGACTTATATACATGTATCATTCTATATTTCTATTTTTGTAGACTTAGTATGAAGCATACATATATGTACTTTTTACAATGTGGGGATGCATAAGTCACCAGTGATTCCTGCCAATTTTTGTTTTTAATCATGAAAATTACCATTTTTCTTGTTACATTTCACACACAAAATTGTCATAGGCGTGTCTTTACCATAGTCAAGTTCTGAAATTCATTTATTGTAGCCCCTAATAAATTCATTAATTTTACACCATGCTTGTGACAATTATTATTTGTTGAAATTTTTAAGCTATTTATTTTCCCATTTTCCCCAATTGTTTGATTAAAAGTTGCTGGTTTTCACTGGTGAAACAGCCAACATTAATGCATTCCATTTTTTATTTTACAATAATTGAACAAACATTGAGTAAATAAATAAGTAGTTTGACATTGTTTGGATAGTTTTCCTTTAATTGGACTCATTTATTTGTATCAGGGTGAGTAAACAGCATGAAACCATGGTTTTCTTTGTCGGTAATGGATGGGATATGTATAACAATTGCTAGAGAAATGTTTTGAGGCATACTGGCGATGGGGCGTTATGGCGATGGGGCATTATGGTGAGGGGCTTGATGACGATGGGGCATAACGCGCGCGCACTTATCATTGATATACAATTATATCACTGTAATGGAGATCAATAGTTCTATTATATTGTAATATTTGTCTTAACCTATTCCTTAAGCGCACGGCCATGATATGCTTCTAAGCAATAGGTTCCTGCGGTGGTGGATCGCAGCTTCCAAGTCAATGAATGCAGCTCTGAGTTGTTCAGTGATGATCCCATACAGATCATAGTGAGGATCCCATGCAGATCATAGTGAGGATCGCATACAGATCACAGTGAGGATCCCATACAGACCACATTGTAGTCTTGGTTCAAAACTTTGTAGGCCCTATGTTTTTGATACACGATCCGACGGCGCTATACGAACGCTACAATCACGAACCGCTACTACACACACGAACTCCTAGCCAAACAGTCTTGGGAACTTCGAAGAATCACCCACGAAAACGGGGGAAACCACTACGCATGCGTCAATTTGAAATGCTAGCGTGCCCCCCCCCCCGGGGGGGGGGGGGAGGAGGGTCTCACGTGATCCGAGGCTTGACGCGGTCAAGTCAAAGATTGTAGACAAGTTAACCTCTGACTCGCGAGAATTTGGAGGGATAAAGTTTATGATTAATTTGCGGATTCTATTGCATAAAGAGAAACCCGATGGTACGATCGATTATGACTTTCCAACGTTTCATAATCATGGCCAACTCGTTTTACTCGATCCAAACGAGATTGAAGAGGTTAGATCCCGCTCATTATTACGCAAGTCCTGGCTTGAGTTGGGACGCTCTGTTGAAACATTCAAACGTACGTTTAGAGTTGTTGACGGATTACGACATGCATTTATTTATAGAAAAGGGCACTAGGGGAGGGACGTCGATGGTGAGCGAGAGATACGCTAAAGCAAACAATCCCTACATCTCTGATTACGACTGATTACGAATGGTTAACTGAAGATGAAATACTTTCAACTCGGTTAAAATCAATCTCACCAGAATCGAGTGAGGGGTACATTTTAGAAGTTGATCTTGAATATCCTAAGGAATTACACGATCTTCACAACGCGTTTCCACTCGCGCCAGAGTCGTTAAAGATTCCCAAGGAATGGATGTCTCCCTATCAGTTTGAGCTATTGGGAGACAGACCCGCTCCAAAATACGTACTTCATTATCGTATTCTCCAATTATATTTATCGTTTGGTATGAAACTAACTAAAATTCATCGCGTTTTAAAATTTAAACAAGAACCTTGGATGAAGTTATAAATTGATTTAAACACGAGTTTGAGAAAAAATGCCGAGTCAGATTTTGAAAAATATTTGTACAAGCTCATGAATAATTCCGTTTTTGGAAAAACGATGGAAAATTTACGAAATCGAGTCAACGTGAATCTAATGATATGTAACGATGAAAAAGATAAACAACGTATCCGTAAAGCAATCGCGAAGCCATCTTTTGTTAATTTCAAGATTTTCGATTACGATCTGGCGGCTATTCATACGCACAAACTCAAACTCACACTCAACCGCCCGGTATACGTCGGAATGAGCATACTGGATTTGTCTAAACATTTAATGTACGATTTTTATTACAATAATTTAAAAAGCAAATACGGCAACGGGTGCAATCTACTTTACACGGATACGGACAGCTTATTACTCAATATTCAAACGGAAAATATTTACGAGGACATGTCAGAAAACGAGCATCTCTACGATTTTATAAATTATCCTAAAGATCATTTTCTCTATTCCGACGCGAATAAAAAGATTATAGGTAAAATGAAAGACGAAACATCGGGAACTCTTATGTCTGAATTTGTAGGCCTCAGACCAAAAATGTACTCGATACTTTTATCGAATGAGGAATCTTTAAGAAAAGCCAAGGACGTGAAAAAGTCTGTTTTGAAAAAGAAAATTCTACACGAGCATTTTAAACAAGTTTTATCTCAAAAAAAGACTCTTTCCCACTCTATGAATTTTATTAGAAATGAGAATCATAACATTTACACGACACGCGTCAATAAAATATCCTCATCACCGCTGGATACAACGAGGTATGTACTACCGGGCGGAATTCACACTTTATCTTACGACCATTATAAATTACAAAACATAAACAGCTCGATCTGAAAAGATTGGGATCTACTACTTTTTATTATTAGGTACTCACCTATCTCGATTAAGGTTTCTTGCTTGAGATACATGTATAACAAGGCTGATTGTGTCAGATGTTAGTTTCACTTTTTACATGATCCCAATCTAACATGTTTTTGTGATATTCTAAAGAGCTATTTAGAATTTGTAATTTGTCATTAGGCCACGGATAGTTTTCAAGTTAGCTTTCGTTCAACATCAAATGGAATTGGTTCTTCAATACTTTGACACCTAATTTTATTAAATGGAATATTACATGTACCACTCACCTCATTACCAACTGCTAGATGCCCGATATTTTCTGCCTGTATAGACTGTTCGATACGAGTATTGGTATCAGTAAAATGTGTGGCAGAAAAAGAATGTTTCATCGTTCAATTTCACACACGCGAACTAGACTAAATTCTGATATGGCCGCCTATAGCAACGAGGACAACGGCGTTGCCTTTATTCGCCGTCTCAAAGGCAACCTCGTTGCTATAGGCGGCCATATCAGAATTTAGTCTAGTTCGCGTGTTGTGAAATTGAATGAGTCAGGGAATAAAGGCAACGCCGTTGTCCTCGTTGTTATAGGCGGCCATATCAGAATTAAGTCTAGTTCTCGTGTGTGAAATTGAATGAGTCAGCTCGAGCGAGCTAATTTTTTTCTTTCGTTTTATTTAACAAAAATTAATCGCTATAATGAAATTAAATATTTTTAGGCGGTAATTTAGTACTGTTCGGTACTATTTGTAATTCCTCCCTGACGAAGGATCGAGTAGGTCCTGATTCTAAATAATACAATATGGGTTGATTTTCAGCTACTGTAAAATTTTTACGGGGTATGTTTTAATGGACCATATGGGATCCGTGGCCCTTCGCCTCGTATCGTGTTAAGCTCGCCTGGAGCGTATAATTACATTATCTAACGAGCGCGTTTCTAGGATTTTTTTTTCGTTTTTTCCAACGGGGTGATGAACTAAAGAAGCTGGCTTTTGCTCAACAATTTGTTTAATGCATCTTTCGGTTTTAATCCAATGAGTCTAGTTTCTTCATTATTTAGAGCCTCGATGACTCGCGGTAACCTATTTACCCATTCTCTAGATCTTGCATCTTTATTAACCATTTCTTGCGCGTATTGATGAGAAAATAATCTCTCGGCTAAGGTTCTGTTTAGCCGTTCCACTATACCCTGCGCTCTATGATTTCCGACCTCGCCTCTTTGTATCTTTACGCCTTTTTTACTCATTAGGCTATTTATGCTCGCCATAAATTCTTTTCCTGGATCGACTTTGAGAATTGTTGGCCAAGTTAGCGGACTCCACTTGTAAATTTCTTCAAACGCGTTACCGACTTGCGCGGCAGTCTTGTCAATCAACGGTTTGGCCTCCTTGTACCTACTCGCTTCGTCGGAGATTGTACTTGTAAACTATTTTACCGATTGTATCATGAGGAAGGAACAACAAATCAGCCTGATGAACCTCGTTTGGTTTTTCTTGGAGAGAGTTTGCGCTGGGCGGCCTGGGGATGTATTTAGGGTATGGGAGATAAATTGTCATAACGCTTGTTTTCTCAACCACTCTCGAGTTGTACTTTCAGAAACTATGGCCTCTTTGGCTAATTTCTCAATCGCTCCTTGACCCTTCCAATATCCTTTCGGGCTGTAATAAGCGTTTTCGAGTCTCGATCTTGTACGCTTATCCATTTATTATTTATATTTTTTTTTAAGTGGGAGAATTTATAATATTTTTAGGTAAAATTCCTTGTTGAACCAACCACGTTTGGGCCATTAGCGCCGACCCAACCTAGCCGTGAGCTTAAGACTGTCGCTTACATATAGCTTTCCCAGGTCGACTGGTTTTATTTCTAGCGGCCATGCTATAAATGACGGTTATAATTCCTACAACACCTCCGTGATAGGCTGTATTGACGATGCTGTTGGTATCTAGTGCAGATATTTTATATTATAGACAATATTAAAAAAATAAAATAAATTACTCCATTTCGAATAGGCTATACATCAACTTCTTTATCAATAGCAGTTTTTACGGGTTCTGGGGCTGATTGCGAGGCAATTTCTATGGGTTCCGTGACTGGAACGAGCGCCTTGTAGATAAAATATGCAATGCCTCCAAAGACCGTTACTCCCAGACCGATGTAAAGCGTGTTTACTCCGTTGCTTTCTTCTTTCACACTCAAAGATGTGTTTGGTTTGACAGCGTCGTCGATGGCTTTCTTTTTAAAACTTCACTTTTTCTTTTTATTAAGTTCTGCGCGTCTTTTACCAGCCGCGACTCTATTTGGATTTTTTATTTTAGTCGGTGTTTTCGTTACTTGGTTTACGGGCGTCTCCTCCGTTTTCTCTTGCTCCATCGTCTTTATAACCTAGACAAGAATGTTTTATTTTAAAATATTTCGCCGAAATTAGCGCCCCTGTGATTGGCGCCAAAAATCTTCCGTACTTGTAGTATACTTCGCATAATCCGCAAGAAAGAGCGCTCGAGATGAACGGGTCTTTTTCTAAATCAGTAATTAAACAATCTTCGTCATCGATCGTAAATTCGTATCCCATCACATCGACCAAGTTTAATCCGGATCCCAGCGCTCTAGCGTAAAGACTAATGATCGATGAGCCCAATGAGGCTATCATTTCACGACCTAGTCTCGCTTCGTGTCGCGCGTATAATTTATCTTGTTTGACCAAGTTTAAAGTTTCAATCTCGGAAATGGTATACTCTTTACCGAAATATTTCCTCGAGTTTCCTCCAGCTACGACGGCTAACAATCGATCGTTGCGTTTATTATCGATTGGCGAGGTTATATTTTCAACGGAACTTGCTCGCGGCTGTTCGTTTAGAATTTTCGAAACTTCTTCCATTATTATAATTATAATACTTGTTATATTTAAAAAAAATTTGCTTCGCTCTAGTTAACGGTTGTATAAATTCTACATTTACGTACGAGTATTTATGAATCAAAAATACGAGTCCACCGAGTACCAAACAGTTTGTAAATACACAAAATCCAACTAAACATTCAATTAGCATATTTATCTATGAATCTTATTATAATCTTACAACTTATTACAACCTATCAAGTAACCTATCAAGTATTACCTACTACAACCTGTCAAGTAACCTACTACAGCCTATCAAGTAAACTACTACAACCTATCAAGTAACCTGCTACAACCTATCAAGTAACCTACTACAACCTATCAAGTAAACTACTACAACCTATCAAGTAACCTATCAAGTATTACCTACTACAACCTGTCAAATAACCTACTACAACCTATATCAAGTAAACTACTACAACCTATCAAGTAACCTGCTACAACCTATCAAGTAACCTACTACAACCTATCAAGTAAACTACTACAACCTATCAAATAACCTACTACAACCTATCAAGTAAACTACTACAACCTACCAAGTAACCTGCTACAACCTATCAAGTAACCTACTACAACCTATCAAGTAAACTACTACAACCTATCAAGTAACCTGCTACAACCTATGAAGTAACCTACTACAACATATCAAGTAAACTACTACAACCTATCAAGTAACCTACTACAACCTATCAAGTAACCTATCAAGTAACCTACTACAACCTGTCAAGTAACCTACTACAACCTATCAAGTAAACTACTACAACCTATCAAGTAACCTATCAAGTAACCTACTACAACCTGTCAAGTAACCTACTACAACCTATCAAGTAAACTACTACAACCTATCAAGTAACCTACTACAACCTATCAAGTAACCTACTACAACCTATCAAGTAAACTACTACAACCTATCAAGTAACCTACTACAACCTATCAAGTAACCTACTACAACCTATCAAGTAACCTACTACAACCTATCAAGCGACCTGTCCAAGTGACTTGCTGCAACCTGGTCAGATCCGTCTAGTATTACGTAATTGGTTGGTTGATCCGTTTTTAAAATCAACTTGCAATGTTTGGCTCGTTTTAATTTTTGGTTAATTTCTCTTCTGGTCTCTTGGTTCGGTGTGACGTCATTTTCTCGAAGACAATTTTCGAACGAGTCTCTATCTTTGCAATAAAATATACACAACCACTTTAGTTGCTCTCTAAAATCTTTCAACGCTATTATATTTTTGCGAAAGAATCCAACAGCTGTGTTTGGCGTGCCTACCGCTAAAAGCCAACTCGCTGATCATACATTTATTATTCTCGTCGTATTTTCTATGTTTTAACCCTTTGGTTGCGGAGCAGTCGTCGATGATAAACAGCGTCTCATCTCCTTTAAAGACATCGTGGTAAATCTCGATAACTTTGTGTAGCGTCGAGTCGGTCAAGTCATTAATGTACACTCGGTCATCGTTCCAAATCCACCTTCTGTTTTGGTAGGCGATGGTCGAACATAGTATGACGATATGCTCAAAATATCTACGATATTCTTTTTCATCTTCCAATAGATTTAAAGCAAATTCTGTTTTTCCGCATCCGGTCTGACCGCAAATCAATGCAGCGTGTGGATATTTCAGTAACATGTTTAATAATATTCACCATGATTTTTTTTAATATATCGCGGAATGAAATCGTCCATTTTCGATATTGAGTTGAGCATCCATAATGATGTAAATGTAGCAGTTTAATTCGCCGGCAGTTTCCGACTGCTTTTCGAGCTGAATGGTAATTCCTTCGGATGCGTTTTCTATCCGTCTGCCACTACCATGAACTTTGTTATCATCGTTGCTTCTCAAATCTAAAAACAAACCGTTATTTATCTACTAGGTAATCTTTGAGTTTCATATCAGAGAGACCTAAAGCCTTGGTTACTCCCATGGCGTGTTCTTCTCTCGAATCTCCGAAATATTTCTGAATTTCTTCCCAGTGTTGATACCCGCGCATCCCTTGCGCGTAAAGTTGATTGGGAATTCCTCCGATAGTAATTGAGATTTTATCAATCTTTGGATTATAAAATTTTAAAGAAGACTTTTCAGTAGGCTCTTCGAATAGCATCAATATTCCCTTCATGCTTTTTGCCGGAGTATTGAGATTTATATTCCACGTTTTATCCCGTAGACTTTTGTTTTGAGTGAAAAACAGGTATCAAGAGTTTAAAAATAACAAAATGACTCTGGAATTTGTCTACGGCCTACGTTAAGCAACGTCGGGCCCGTGCAGTACTTGGATGGGATACCGCCTGGGAATACCGGGTGCCGTAGACTTTTATTTTGGGTGAAAAACAGTTATCAAGAGTTTAAAAATAACAAAATGACTCTAGTATTTGTCTACGGGTACACTACGTTGAATACACCGGTTCTCGTCCGATCAACCAAGTTAAGCAACGTCGGGAACGGTCAGTACTTGGATGGGAGACCGCCTGGGAATACCGGGTGCCTTAGACTTTTATTTTGGGTGAAAAACAGGTATCAAGAGTTTAAAAATATCAAAATGACTGTGGTATTTGTCTGCGGACACACTATGTTGAATACACCGGTTCTCGTCCGATCACCGAAGTTAAGCAACGTCGGGCCCGGTCAGTACTTGGATGAGAGACCGCCTGGGGTTCCGTAGACTTTTATTTTGGGTGAAAAACAGGTATCAAGAGTTTAAACATAACAAAATGACTCTGGTATTTGTCTGCGGACACATTACGTTAAATACACCGGTTCTCGTCCGATCACCGAAATTAAGCAATGTCGGGCCCGGTCAGTACTTGGATGAGAGACCGCCTGGAAATACCGGGTGCCGTAGACTTTTATTTTGGGTGAAAAACAGGTATCAAGAGTTTAAAAATAACAAAATGACTCTGGTATTTGTCTGCGGACACATTACGTTAAATACACCGTTTCTCGTCCGATCACCGAAGTTAAGCAACGTCGGGCCCGGTCAGTATTTGGATAGGAGACCGCCTGGGAATACCGGGTGCCTTAGACGTTTATTTTGGGTGAAAAACAGGTATCAAGAGTTTAAAAATAACAAAATGACTGTGGTATTTGTCTACGGGCACACTACGTTGAATACACCGGTTCTCGTCCGATCACCGAAGTTAAGCAACGTCGGGCCCGTGCAGTACTTGGATGGGTGACCGCCTGGGAATACCGGGTGCCGTAAACTTTTATTTTGGGTGGGAAACAGTTATCAAGAGTGTTACATATACACACTAACCGCAAGTGTTAGATAATCCGTGCGTGACCGCGTGTTGACCCCAAAGGGGGCGGGATTATGTTTACGGGTTATGAATAGAACGTTCTGAAATTTCTTTTGGAAAATGATGTAATTTTCAGACATTTCTAGAAGTGAAGTGAAGAAGAAACCTTTAGTATTTTCTAGAAGGGATTAAAGACTACAAATACGGGCTGGTAGAGGATTTTAGGCAGGACTTGAGCAAACCAAGACTTCGGTAAACATGACTTGATGAGACTATATCGATACTTCAGTGTACACCCACTAGGACATGTGATGTCGCTTACGAATCGTCTGTGGAGTGTTTTGAGAAAGTTCGTCTTGACCGAGTGAAGTGTCTGAGAGCTGAATTTAATTCCGGAAGAGACATTTTGTTAACTAAATCTACAGTTCAGTATTTTTTGGGATTTCTTCTTTCCCATATTTTTGTCACGGTAGTCGACTTGCGTCCCCTTGGTTTCGTCTATTTCCGGCCGAATTGTTGGAGGTGAATTCGCCCCACGTCCAGCTCTATTTACACCGTGTCAGAGAACTGTTTTTGTGTCGTTTTCGCTGGAGCCTGCTCAGTCCTCGCCCGTAAGATCTTCTTAATTTAGTATAAGATCTTTTCTTAATGTACACTTGTTTACCCTCATCATTGTACGCTTGTTAAACCCCATCGATATTTGAAGCGGTTGATATTTTCATTATTAAATCACTTTGTTTCTTTGTTCTTTATATCAGTGTGACCTTGTTTGATTTCTTTGTTGCATCTGAGAAAATACAGGCTTTTTGAGTAATTTGCATTCACGGATAGTTTGAAGATTTTCGGATCGTAACAAGAGTTTAAAAATAACTAAATGACTCTAGTATTTGTCTACGGCCACACTACGTTGAAAACACCGGTTCTCGTCCGATCACTGAAGTTAAGCAACGTCGGGCCGGTCAGTACTTGGATGGGAGACTGCCTGGGAATACCGGGTGTCGTAGACTTTTATTTTGGTTGAAAAACAGGTATTAAGAGTTTAAAAATAACAAAATGACTCTAGTATTTGTCTACGGCCACACTACGTTGAAAACACCGGTTCTCGTCCGATCACTGAAGTTAAGCAACGTCGGGCCCGGTCAGTACTTGAATGGGAGACAGCCTGGGAATACCGGGTGCGGTAGACTTTTATTTTGGGTGAATAACAGGTATTAACGGAGTTTTGTCATGTAAGAAATGGAAGAATTGCCAAGTTTATGGTGAAGTTATAAAGAGTCAGTAAACAGAAGGTTTTGTTGTAATATTTGAAAGGAAGAAGAGAGTAGAATAGAAGAAAAAGTACAGATATAGTTATGCTGGAGGAATAAAAGGCAAACAAACGAGCGTCATTTCTCGTGCTGCGCTATCGCCAAATTAAGATAGCGGTGTTTAGAGTTGATTTATAGCGTCAGTAAAGGGAAGACTTGAAGTTTCCATTCAGATTGTTAGGTAGGCCTACGGTGGCCATCCCTATGGTAACTCAAACGCAGGCGAGCAACATTCTTAAATATCTGAATAATAGATGGCTTACGAGTTATTCAAGTCTGCACCGACGCGATCAATGCCGCACGGTGGGGGCGCTATATAAACTGCGCTGTGACACAGACAGTTACGGCTAATTCAGACTTGATCTCGAGTCTTACTCTCCTCCAGTCTCAAGTCTAACTGGACCCAGGTTACGCCACCGTTACTTTATCATCAATTATAATGGTTGCAGTAAAAGTGGTAAAATATAGGCTTAATTATAAATCATGAGACAATTTGAATTGAAAATAAGTATATAAATTATTATTCTTTAAACA
>CM055826.1:3285450-3309751 GCA_029582265.1 Zoroaster sp. YZ-2022
AAAAACTAAAGGTTCTATAATGTCATGCTCTATCATGAACTTAACCTCTTCCCGAACCTTCGATAATTTGTTAGGATTAAGTCGGTAGGGTGCCTGTTTTATCGGCCTTGAATTTCCTACATCAACATCATGAACTGCACCACTGACGTACGGCCCGGTTTGTCAGAACAAATTTGCTCGTACTTTTGGAGTAGGTTTGATAAAATCTGTCCGTTGATCATTGTGCAAATGGCCAAGGATTTCATCAAGTTAGCCAGAATTTCAGAATTTGAAAGCTGAACAGCGAAAAACTCAAGTTCAGATGTTTTTGTCTCAGGTCTTCATTACATGAATTGTCATCGTCGGGTTTTAACTCAATAACAGCTACCCCCACTGGTTGACCAAAATTATCACGCTCATAATACTCTTGAGCATGTTAACATGACAAACTCTCTGGCTCTTTCTTCGGTCTGGGAGTCTGATTACGTAATTAACATCATTGAGTTTCTTTTGGATACAGTAGGGACCCACTAAACTTCGCTTTAAGGCTCGCCAGGCAGAGGCAACAGCACTAGTACTTTCTCTCGCCGGGTTTAAAGATGCAGACCTCAGATTTCTTGTCTGCCTTGTCTTCATGACTCGTTGAGACACCTTGAGATGTTCTTGTGCCACAGAACACGCCTTGGATAACCTCTCTTTGAAGTTCAACTTACATAGTCGAGCAGATTGGTCTTATCCTCCTCTGCCAAAAATCTCTCATTAATTAGTTTCAAAGGCCCCCTCACACCATGATCGTAGACCAACTCAAACAGAGTAAAACCAGTTGACTCGTTCAGTGAGTCCCTAGTGGCAAACAACAGAAAGGGAATTCCTTTGTCCCAATCTTCTGAAATCCTCGCAGTATGCTCTTATAATATTCTTGAGGGTTTGGTGGGTACTCTCCAGAGCTCCCTGAGACTGCGGGTGATATGCAGATGATTTCAACTGCTTGATCCCCAGCTCACGCAGGACTTCCTGAAACACACCCGACATGAAGTTAGACCCTGATCGGACTGCACTTCTTTCGGTAAACCATATCTTGTGAAAAACTGCATAAGAGCCTCAACAACAACTTTGGCTGTTATCTTCCACAGTGGGATGGCCTCTGGAAATCTGGTTGACAAATCCATGGTGGTCAACAAAACTGATGCGGACTTCGTCCGCGGTAGAGGACCAACACAATCCACTAGGCATAGGACTCTTGTAAATGGCCCATCAAATGCAGGAATCGGTATCATCGGTGCAGGCTTGATTGATGGCTGTGGTTTCCCCACCATCTGACACGTATGGCACGTCTTGCAGAATTCCACCACATATTGGTGTAGCTTAGGCCAATAAAAATGTGCCATGACTCTAGCTTGAGTCTTTCTGATGCCAAGATGACCTGCAACCGGAATCAAACCGGAATGTAACACTCGCCATAAATTCTTTCCTGGATCGACTTTGAGAATTTTTTTTCAAACGCGTTACCGACTTGCGCGGCTGTCTTTGTCAATCAACGGTTTGGCCTCCTTGTACCTACTCGCTTCGTCCGGAGATTGTACTTAAACTTTTTACCGATTGTATCATGAGGAAGGAACAACAAATCAGCCTGATGAACCTCGTTTGGTTTTCTTGGAGAGAGTTTGCGCTGGTCGGCCTGGGGATGTATTTAGGGTATGGGAGATAAATTGTCATAACGCTTGTTTTCTCAACCACTCTCGAGTTGTACTTTCAGAAACTATGGCCTCTTTAGCCAATTTCTCAATCGCTCCTTGACCATTCCAATATACTTTCGGGCTGTAATAAGCGTTTTCGAGTCTCGATCTTGTACGCTTATCCATTTATTATTATATATTTTTTAAGTGGGATAATTTATAATATTTTGGGTAAAATTCTTGTTGAACCAACCACGTTTGGGTCATTAGCGCCGACAACCGTAGCCGTGAGCTTAAGACTGTCGCTTACATATAGCTTTCCCAGGTCGACTGGTTTTATTTTAAACACTTTTCTAGGCGGCCATGCTATAAATGACGGTTATAATTCCTACAACACCTCCGTGATAGGCTGTATTGACGATGCTGTTTGTATCTAGTGCAGATATTTTATATTGTTGCATTCCCCACTTTCGTGGGTCAACAAATAATAGTCGGACACAAACTTTGTTGTGACAATCTCAATCAATGGGGTTGGTTATTAACATCACTATTTAACAATAATAACAGGCACTAGTAACATGTATGACAGGAGTGGTAGCGTATAGGTACATGTCAATAGTTAAACTTATATACTTGTGCTAAGTTCCGAATAGGGTGTACGAATACCAACTATTGGGTACAGTCAGTGGGGACCATCGTTCGTTCATGCGGCTGTCAACTCGGCATACGGTACAGGCACTGCTATACCGAGAGACGGGCGGCTGGTCGGTCTCTACGACAGGGACCACCGGGGCTTGACTACACCGGGTGTCTGTACGGGGCCAGAGTGTGTATCAGACCGCATAGCTACATGTAGGTGAACCAATGGCCATATCGACGCCCTGCACCATTGGTTTAACGAACGAGGCACTGCACTGTAATAGTTCGGTATATCGCACTGTCATGGATCGGATCGAGTCGCATAGATTTCATTCGGAACCGCACTTCTCGCTGAGATCAGGAAATCTGGGGGATTATATGAAATCTGGGGCCTAGGAATGAATAAAACATAAGCCTACTTTAGCGTCTTAGCCAATGAGAAGCTTGGCTTCCGCGTCTAAGGTAGAAACGTGTGCAAAATCAGGGGTATACAGGTCCTTGTTCCATATAAGGTAAGGTATTTGACGAAAGTGAAGTGATCGACAACTTAGAAAGGAGGGCGTGTTCAAGGAAAATGCTTACTGGGCATGTTAAGCTATTTGCTTGGATGCTAGCTATTACTGCATGAGGGGAACAGCAGCTGTGCTTGGGTTAGGGAGCACTACACGCGGGCCACGGCTAATGACTGAGCGGGTCAGTCACGGTGACTGTTTGGCCGTGGTTCACCCACGAACCGTGTTCAGTGTGAAGGGGTGGACTCCGAGGAAAGTATTCGGAAAATAGACTAAGTCCAAAGGACGGCTCCAAGCCACGTGGCGGGAGGGTGTGGCACGCACACAGGGCTCTCGCTGGTGTTGCATTATGCATGAGCAAAAGTAGCGTCCTTGTATGGATTACATATTCATAGCGGACAATCGAGGGTCCGGGGAAACAACCCTGGGACTTAGACTGCTTGAAATTGCATCGTCAGCAAAATATTGGAAGTGGAAGAAGTGAACTATAAGGGGTGCTAATATTTATCAAAATCAAAGGGTAAGATTCGTAACAATATTATAGACAATTGTGAGGCAATTTCTACGGGTTTCGTGACTGGAGCGAGCGCATTGTAGATAAAATATGCAATGCCTCCAAAGACCGTTACTCCCAGACCGATGTAAAGCGTGTTTACTCCGTCGCTTTCTTCTTCCACACTCAAAGATGTGTTTGGTTTGACAGCGTCGTCGATGGCTTTCTTTTTAAAACTTCGCTTTTTCTTTTTATTAAGTTCTGCGCGTCTTTTACCAGCCGCGACTCTATTTGGATTTTTTATTTTAGTCGGTGTTTTCGTTACTTGGTTTACGGGCGTCTCCTCCGTTTTCTCTTGCTCCATCGTCTTTATAACCTAGACAAGAATGTTTTATTTTAAAATATTTCGCCGAAATTAGCGGCCCTGTGATTGGCGCCAAAAATCTTCCGTACTTGTGTATACTTCGCATAATCCGCAAGAAAGAGCGCTCGAGATGAACGGGTCTTTTTCTAAATCAGTAATTAAACAATCTTCGTCATCGATCATAAATTCGTATCCCATCACATCGACCAAGTTTAATCCGGATCCCAGCGCTCTAGCGTAAAGACTTATGATCGATGAGCCCAATGAGGCTATCATTTCACGACCTAGTCTCGCTTCGTATCGCGCGTATAATTTATCTTGTTCGACCAAGTTTAAAGTTTCAATCTCGGAAATGGTATACTCTTTACCGAAATATTTCCTCGAGTTTCCTCCAGCTACGACGGCTAACAATCGATCGTTGCGTTATTATCGATTGGCGAGGTGATATTTTCAACGCAACTTGCTCGCGGCTGTTCGTTTAGAATTTTCGAAACTTCTTCCATTATTATATAATACTTGTTATATTTAAAAAAAAAATTGCTTCGCTCTAGTTAACGGTTGTATAAATTCTACATTTACGTACGAGTATTTATGAATAAAAAATACGAGTCCACCGAGTACCAAACAGTTTGTAAATACACAAAATCCAACTAAACATCCAATTAGCATATTTATCTATGAATCTTATTATAATCTTACAACTTACTACAACCTATCAAGTAACCTATCAAGTATTACTTACTACAACCTGTCAAATAACCTACTACAACCTATCAAGTAAACTGCTACAACCTATCAAGTAACTTGCTACAACCTATCAAGTAAACTGCTACAACCTATCAAGTAACCTACTACAACCTATCAAGTAACCTACTACAACCTGTCAAGTAACCTACTACAACCTATCAAGTAAACTGCTACAACCTATCAAGTAACCTGCTACAACCTATCAAGTAAACTACTACAACCTATCAAGTAACCTGCTACAACCTATCAAGTAAACTACTACAACCTGTCAAGTAACCTACTACAACCTGTCAAGTAACCTACTACAACCTATCAAGTAAACTACTACAACCTATCAAGTAACCTGCTACAACCTATCAAGTAAACTACTACAACCTGTCAAGTAACCTACTACAACCTGTCAAGTAACCTACTACAACCTATCAAGTAAACTACTACAACCTATCAAGTAACCTACTACAACCTATCAAGTAAACTACTACAACCTATCAAGTAACCTACTACAACCTATCAAGTAACCTACTACAACATATCAAGTAACCTACTACAACCTATCAAGTAACCTACTACAACCTATCAAGTGACCTGTCCAAGTGACTTGCTGTAACCTGGTCATATCCGTCTAGTATTACGTAATTGGTTGGTTGATCCGTTTTTAAAATCAACTTGCAATGTTTGGCTCGTTTTAATTTTTGGTTAATTTCTCTTCTGGTCTCTTGGTTCGGTGTGACGTCATTTTCTCGAAGAAAATTTTCGAACGAGTCTCTATCTTTGCAATAAAATATACACAACCACTTTAGTTGCTCTCTAAAATCTTTCAACGCTATTATATTTTTGCGAAAGAATCCAACAGCTGTGTTTGGCGTGCCTACCGCTAAAAGCCAACTCGCTGATCATACATTTATTATTCTCGTCGTATTTTCTATGTTTTAACCCTTTGGTTGCGGAGCAGTCGTCGATGATAAACAGCGTCTCATCTCCTTTAAAGACATCGTGGTAAATCTCGATAACTTTGTGTAGCGTCGAGTCGGTCAAGTCATTAATGTACACTCGGTCATCGTTCCAAATCCACCTTCTGTTTTGGTAGGCGATGGTCGAACATAGTATGACGATATGCTCAAAATATCTACGATATTCTTTTTCATCTTCCAATAGATTTAAAGCAAATTCTGTTTTTCCGCATCCGGTCTGACCGCAAATCAATGCAGCGTGTGGATATTTCAGTAACATGTTTAATAATATTCACCATGATTTTTTTTAATATATCGCGGAATGAAATCGTCCATTTTCGATATTGAGTTGAGCATCCATAATGATGTAAATGTAGCAGTTTAATTCGCCGGCAGTTTCCGACTGCTTTTCGAGCTGAATGGTAATTCCTTCGGATGCGTTTTCTATCCGTCTGCCACTACCATGAACTTTGTTATCATCGTTGCTTCTCAAATCTAAAACAAACCGTATTTATCTACTAGGTAATCTTTGAGTTTCATATCCGACAGACCCTAAAGCCTTGGTTACTCCCATGGCGTGTTCTTCTCTCGAATCTCCGAAATATTTCTGAATTTCTTCCCAGTGTTGATACCCGCGCATCCCTTGCGCGTAAAGTTGATTGGGAATTCCTCCGATAGTAATTGAGATTTTATCAATCTTTGGATTATAAAATTTTAAAGAAGACTTTTCAGTAGGCTCTTCGAATAGCATCAATATTCCCTTCATGCTTTTTGCCGGAGTATTGAGATTTATATTCCACGTTTTATCCCGTAGACTTTTGTTTTGAGTGAAAAACAGGTATCAAGAGTTTAAAAATAACAAAATGACTCTGGAATTTGTCTACGGCCTACGTTAAGCAACGTCGGGCCCGTGCAGTACTTGGATGGGATACCGCCTGGGAATACCGGGTGCCGTAGACTTTTATTTTGGGTGAAAAACAGTTATCAAGAGTTTAAAAATAACAAAATGACTCTAGTATTTGTCTACGGGCACACTACGTTGAATACACCGGTTCTCGTCCGATCAACGAAGTTAAGCAACGTCGGGAACGGTCAGTACTTGGATGGGAGACCGCCTGGGAATACCGGGTGCCTTAGACTTTTATTTTGGGTGAAAAACAGTTATCAAGAGTTTAAAAATAACAAAATGACTCTAGTATTTGTCTACGGGCACACTACGTTGAATACACCGGTTCTCGTCCGATCAACGAAGTTAAGCAACGTCGGGAACGGACAGTACTTGGATGGGAGACCGCCTGGGAATACCGGGTGCCTTAGACTTTTATTTTGGGTGAAAAACAGGTATCAAGAGTTTAAAAATATCAAAATGACTGTGATATTTGTCTGCGGACACAATATGTTGAATACACCGGTTCTCGTCCGATCACCGAAGTTAAGCAACGTCGGGCCCGGTCAGTACTTGGATGAGAGACCGCCTGGGGTTCCGTAGACTTTTATTTTGGGTGAAAAACAGGTATCAAGAGTTTAAACATAACAAAATGACTCTGGTATTTGTCTGCGGACACATTACGTTAAATACACCGGTTCTCGTCCGATCACCGAAATTAAGCAATGTCGGGCCCGGTCAGTACTTGGATGAGAGACCGCCTGGAAATACCGGGTGCCGTAGACTTTTATTTTGGGTGAAAAACAGGTATCAAAGTTTAAAAATAACAAAATGACTCTGGTATTTGTCTGCGGACACATTACGTTAAATACACCGTTTCTCGTCCGATCACCGAAGTTAAGCAACGTCGGGCCCGATCAGTATTTGGATAGGAGACCGCCTGCGAATACCGGGTGCCTTAGACGTTTATTTTGGGTGAAAAACAGGTATCAAGAGTTTAAAAATAACAAAATGACTGTGGTATTTGTCTACGGGCACACTACGTTGAATACACCGGTTCTCGTCCGATCACCGAAGTTAAGCAACGTCGGGCCCGTGCAGTACTTGGATGGGTGACCGCCTGGGAATACCGGGTGCCGTAAACTTCTATTTTGGGTGGGAAACAGTTATCAAGAGTGTTACATATACACACTAACCGCAAGTGTTAGATAATCCGTGCGTGACCGCGTGTTGACCCCAAAGGGGGCGGGATTATGTTTACGGGTTATGAATAGAACGTTCTGAAATTTCTTTTGGAAAATGATGTAATTTTCAGACATTTCTAGAAGTGAAGTGAAGAAGAAACCTTTAGTATTTTCTAGAAGGGATTAAAGACTACAAATACGGGCTGGTAGAGGATTTTAGCAGGACTTGAGCAAACCAAGACTTCGGTAAACAGGACTTGATGAGACTATATCGATACTTCAGTGTACACCCACTAGGACATGTGATGTCGCTTACGAATCGTCTGTGGAGTGTTTTGAGAAAGTTCGTCTTGACCGAGTGAAGTGTCTGAGAGCTGAATTTAATTCCGGAAGAGACATTTTGTTAACTAAATCTACAGTTCAGTATTTTTTGGGATTTCTTCTTTCCCATATTTTTGTCACGGTAGTCGACTTGCGTCCCCTTGGTTTCGTCTATTTCCGGCCGAATTGTTGGAGGTGAATTCGCCCCACGTCCAGCTCTATTTACACCGTGTCAGAGAACTGTTTTTGTGTCGTTTTCGCTGGAGCCTGCTCAGTCCTCGCCCGTAAGATCTTCTTAATTTAGTATAAGATCTTTTCTTAATGTACACTTGTTTACCCTTATCATTGTACGCTTGTTAAACCCCATCGATATTTGAAGCGGTTGATATTTTCATTATTAAATCACTTTGTTTCTTTGTTCTTTATATCAGTGTGACCTTGTTTGATTTCTTTGTTGCATCTGAGAAAATACAGGCTTTTTGAGTAATTTGCATTCACGGATAGTTTGAAGATTTTCGGATCGTAACAAGAGTTTAAAAATAACAAAATGACTCTAGTATTTGTCTACGGCCACACTACGTTGAAAACACCGGTTCTCGTCCGATCACTGAAGTTAAGCAACGTCGGGCCGGTCAGTACTTGGATGGGAGACTGCCTGGGAATACCGGGTGTCGTAGACTTTTATTTTGGTTGAAAAACAGGTATTAAGAGTTTAAAAATAACAAAATGACTCTAGTATTTGTCTACGGTCTTACTACGTTGAATACACCGGTTCTCGTCCGATCACAGAAGTTAAGCAACGTCGGGCCCGGTCAGTACTTGAATGGGAGACAGCCTGGGAATACCGGGTGCGGTAGACTTTTATTTTGGGTGAAAAACAGGTATTAACGGAGTTTTGTCATGTAAGAAATGGAAGAATTGCCAAGTTTATGGTGAAGTTATAAAGAGTCAGTAAACAGAAGGTTTTGTTGTAATATTTGAAAGGAAGAAGAGAGTAGAATAGAAGAAAAAGTACAGACATAGTTATGCTGGAGGAATAAAAGGCGAACAAACGAGCGTCATTTCTCGTGCTGCGCTATCGCCAAATTAAGATAGCGGTGTTTAGAGTTGTTTTATAGCGTCAGTAAAGGGAAGACTTGAAGTTTCCATTCAGATTGTTAGGTAGGCCTACGGTGGCCATCCCTATGGTAACTCAAACGCAGGCGAGCAACATTCTTAAATATCTGAATAATAGATGGCTTACGAGTTATTCAAGTCTGCACCGACGCGATCAATGCCGCACGGTGGGGGCGCTATATAAACTGCGCTGTGACACAGACAGTTATGGCTAATTCAGACTTGATCTCGAGTCTTACTCTCCTCCAGTCTCAAGTCTAACTGGACCCAGGTTACGCCACCGTTACTTTATTATCAATTATAATGGTTGCAGTAAAAGTGGTAAAATATAGGCTTAATTATAAATCATGAGACAATTTGAATTGAAAATAAGTATATATTATTCTTTAAACAAACACTGTTGAATTGTTTAAAGGTCCCTTTACAAACTTACAAATTAGAATTTCAAAACTAAAAATTTAAATAATTGCTTTATACATGCACTGGTATGAGGTGTAATTTTGATGGGGTTTAATTACCGTATATAAACAACTTACGAATACTTAAATATATGCTTTATATAAAACATTTGTGGCTTCATGGGGTTTAATTACATAAACAACTTATGAATTAGAATTTAAAATAATTTCTTTAAACATGTACTAGTATGTTGTGTAATAATTGTGGCTTTACCGAGTTTAATTATATAAACAACTTACGAATACCGCAAACCGAAACGATAACTTACGAATTACAATATTATTTAAAGAAAAAATAGGTAATTGCTTTACATAAACATGTACTGTACTAATATGAGGTGTAATATTTGTGGCTTTACGAGGTTTAATTATACAAAAACAACTTACGAATTACAGTTTTAAATAATTTCTTTATACATGTACTAGTATGAGGTGTAATTTGTGTGGCTTTATGGGGTATATAAAAAAAACTTACGAATTAGAATTTCAAATTTAAAAAATTAAATAATTTCTTTATACATGTACCAGTATGAGGTGTAATATTTGTGGTTTTATGGGGCTTAATTATATAACAAAAATTACGAATTAGAATTTCAAAACAAAAAAATAAATAATTTCTTTATACATGTACTAGTATGAGTTGTAATAATGGGGTTTAATTATATAAAAAACTTACGAATTAGAATTTTTATAACTAAAAAATTTAATACTTCCTTTATAAGTACGTGTTCTAGTATGAGTTGTAATATCTGTGGTTTTATGGGGTTTAATTATATAAAAAAAACTTACGAATTAGAATTTCAAAACAAAAAATTTAAATAATTTCCTTATACATGTACTAGTATGAGGTGTAATTTTTGTGGCTTTATGGGGTGTAGTTATACAATAAAGGATAATGTTCGAATGCAGTTTGATTACTTGGTAATAATTAATGTTGTATGCTCCTTCCAACTTTTCCTACAACTTACAATGGCTATTGATACGGCAGTCATCAAACACTTCCCTTTAGGAAAGCCACTGCATTCCTGCAAATTTTTTGACTGAATATTATCAAATTTTGAGAAACAAGGGGAGGCGAACAAAAATGTATGGTCAATTTTGCAATACAAAAGGAAGGGCACATCCCCCCCCCCCCCGGATCTACCACTGGCTGGTTGAAATATGTTGTCCAAATTCGGTTTAACAATACATTTATTATAAATGTATTACCAAAACAATGTATATTTTCAAAACTTGCCCATACCACCTTTGCCAGGGCGCGTTTTCGCGACCCTGACCAGAAACATGTTTGAGCTTTGGTCATTGGTTAAGCGTTTTTGCGAGTTCGGTTGTGCTGCGTTGATGTCATTGTTCTGACCAAACGTGAACCGAAATATGTGATCGGTTACGCTTGGTTTCAAGATGGCGGATTACAAAAAGCAGCAAAAGTTCCATTTTGCAAAAAAAATAATTATACCGTATATTTTGAGAAATACTGAGGATTGAACACATCACAAACTGAAAACAAATTTACGCTCGCGTTTTTCTGTCATGATTTTGAAGGTCAGAAACAATTTTCTGTTCGTGTTCGCCAAAACACGCCCCTTGTGTGGGAACGAGTGAACGAGCGAAAAAAACGCAAAAGTGACAACCTCGTTCCCAGGGCTTTCGAGTATATTCTGTAATAAGAAAGAGGTCGACCATGGGAAGGAGGCTGCCAATTTTTTTAGACTGGATCCGGTTGTCTCTAGCTAGCTCGCTCTACGGCGCGAGTCAAGTCACAAGACTACAACACCACGTTGTTGAAATCTAGCGTTCTCAATATGAAGTGGGGAGTAAACACGAGCGGACGGACATGTCAATATTATCAATCGACAAACATCGAGCAAATAAGTCCACGTAAAAAATCCTGACCGAAAGTAACTATTTGGTCAGTACTCATACTTCCTTAGTTTTGAAACTTAGGGAAAATTATTAATCAAATTCAAAGATATCGGCTACTGTACGAATTTGCTTCTCAGACATGCGATAATCGTCATTCGTCATCCAGTAGTGCATTGCTTAAGGGTGTACTGAATCTGAAAAAGATTTTAGTATCATGCCTGCATTTTTTCTACAAAACATCAACCTTTTAAAAACAAATTGATCTTGTCATGTTATATGATGACACCAGCTCATTTTAACTTCATGGACCCTGTATACGACATTCTACCCTTTCTGACTGACATTTTGTCAATTAATTTGAGTTTTGTTCCCCACTTTGAAAATGCATGGAATTTTAACCCTTAGGTGCGTCTGGAAAATTTTTACACGCCCCTGAGGCACCCCTACTTTTATAAAAAGTATGTAGGGAAATCTTAATAAACCTGGGTCAATGAAGCTATTTCCAATTATTTTTTAACCCAACACCTTTCAAAGGGTCTAGGGATGATTTTAGGGGGGAAAATATCCAATATTTGTTTTGGGTAAATTACAGCCTGAAAGTTACATGAGGCCCACTGTTTTTTACAGAAGGTCAGTAAAGTCAATACAGCTGGCTCTGAAGCTCCGCCCACTAATCCGTCCATCCCCCCCCCCCCCCCACTGAACAAAAAACAGATGTCAACAGAATGTCAAATAGTCTACATGACTTCAAAACAAATCCCAGGCCTTTGTGGTGCTGCCTAGACACAATGATTGATTGATAAGCTGGGGCAAGATAAGCCATGTGCTAAGAATATGTGTGCACAAAGTAATGGGAGAACACCGAGCAGGGCATAATGTAAACAATCATAGCTGGTGAACCGGTTATGCCAGGCCATTCAACTTTGGCAATTTGTTTCTCGATGATATGAAGTAGGATAACACTGGTTTTTTTTTTTCATGAGTGAAGTAATTAAAGAAAATGCAAATTAGCGCAGTTGGAAAAAAAGGGGGGGGGTCACTCACAAGAGGGTTAAAACACTGGGCACCATGATAAATTCATTTCCAGTCAAATAACGACAACAAAATGCTGTTGAACAATATTTAGTTGTGAACTCTTTAGCTTTGCAGTGACAAAGACAATTTACTAGGAGCAGGATCTCAATATCGGTAACGTTATTCCCATCATCTAGACTCTTGAAAACTTTGCGATGGGGCGAACTGCCACCCGAAACCGCAGCTTATAAACAACTTATAACAAACAAACAACGCGGCAAATCTTCAGTGCTTAGAAACATGATACATTTGCAGTCGGCAAACCCATAGCTCTATAGTTTTGCCGACTAAAACATTTATTCTGAACCAACCCTTGTTAAGTACCTTTGATGCTCCATTTGACGACTGAGGCTCTAAATGCTTACTGATAAAAATTATTAGGGGTGGCACCCACACCCCCACTCCCCCCACCCTCCCCCACTCTCTATTGACTTACTAGGGTTACACTGTCTTTGATTCTGACAAATACAGTAAGCTGGAGCATTAAAATGGATACTGGCAAGTAGTACTCAAAACGGAATATAGACCTGCCACATCTTTCTTAAACTTACAATGTTGTATAATGCCCTTTGGTAAATGCTCCTGTAACTTTCAGTAGAATCATGAGGAGGATGCTGAAAGGTCTAAGGAATACTGTCAACTTCATCGATACTATACTGTCTTGTCTACACTACCACTTGGGCATAACATCTAGAAGATTTGGAAGAACTCTTCGAAAGATGGAAGACATTCTGTAAAGCCGAGTAAGTGATATTGGTTTCCTTTCCCTTGACATTTCAGGTCATGTTGTCGGTAAAGGTCAAATGAACTCCCTACCAGATAAGTTGCAAAACATCAGAGATACAAGGAGGCCAGATACAAGGAAATAACAGTGATCATTTATTGGGTTAGCGGCATATTACTGCCGTTTCATCCAAAAAGAGCCAACCATTATGTAAGATGGGAAGAGAACCAAAAGAATGCTTATACTTTGAAGACTAAACTCACTACTTCTTCAACTGGCAGATTTTGTTTTATTTTTATTTTTTTATATTTACTGTCAGTCACCCCAAACAAGGCCAAAAATTCACTAGAGTGTAGGGGGTTACATTTTGCGATAACATCCACCATTTAAGCAAGATTACATTTGTTGATATTTTTCTTAAACTTAATTAGATCGTAAGTTGGTGGAAAACAATCAGCAGGAAGGTCGTTCCATTGTAATGCTGTTCTAGGGAAGAAGCTATCCAAATGGAACTTACTCTTGATTTTGGGGAGTCGAAGATTAGTAGCCAGGTCCAGATTACACAAAATTCTTCATACAGATGCGTCAAATAATGTTAGTGTGTTCCTCCTTCAGGAATGTGATGAGTAAGATGGCTTATTCCCAATAGCATATGCAATTCGAAAACTATTACCCAGGTAAAGAGCATATGCGACAATCGAAAAAGAATGATTGGCTATGGTTTGGGAGTAAAATTTGACACGTACCTCTACGGTCGAGAGTTACAAACTGACCACCAGTCTTTAATATACATGCAACGAACAAACATGGCAAACTCCAGAGTAATGCGATGGGCATCAGCTCTTCAACCATATAGATACAGAATACAGTTTTATCATGGGTATTGACAGCATTGGCGCTGAATGAAAGCTGAAGGTTAGGTATGTATAACCAATGAAAGTAAGCGAACTGTAAGTATACAGAGAGAAATTAATATTTGTATGTGTGAATAATTCAGCATATTTGTGTGAAAATGTACTTTTCTGACGTAAATACATTTGTTTTTCTAAAGGAGTGAGTAAAATATCACAAGGGATTGACTATGACCAATTTTTCACTCATCCCTTGGGTACCGCACTCATTTCTTCTTCATGTCCACTTGGTTACCACAGGACTTTTGGCAAGTTTCATTGTATAGCGCCCTCACGTGACGATGCAATGAAAGGCAATTCTCCCGCTCTATCGTAATGAGGAATGTCCCCCAAGGGACCGTTTCACGTAAACAAGCTCTGAAGTTCACATAACGTAAAAAATCGCATTGAAATCGATTTTGAGATTTTTGTGTACTAAGGAACATTAAATATCAAAGTTTGTGTGTGTTATTTTACTTTTTGAGAAAAATATCAATAAAGTAGAAAATAAAGACCTTTTCTCAAGCGTGTCTGTGTCCATTTTTGTTGCAAATCGTCCTCGTTAGCTCCAAAAAGATGAGTTTGAACTCCTTTTGTAAGCGCCGTATCGAGCCGCGCCATTATCATTTAACATGCATGTTTGGTACTGTTAGAAAGGTCATGATGTGACCTCTGTTAACTGTAGCAATGACATCACTGTCTGAATACTGAATAATAAGATAAGCGCCCAAAAACTTAATACAGAAAGTCTCCTTGTTGCTAAGTCTAAGCCTACGTCGTAGGGTTCCAGCGAGCTGATTGGACGAAAGTGCGTCAACGGGTTACTGAGCTTGCGCAGTTTGGATGTTTACCTCGAATGGACGTAGACAAGCGCCAAAGTGGGCGGTTTAAGCGCAGCCTGCCGGCCTGATTGTACTGTGTGCTTTCGCGTGTACGTCAGCGTACATGTACATGTACATGTGCACGGCACATGCACTGGGCATGGGATCGTAGCGACCGCGACCGGTCATGCATTGTATAGTAGTATACGTTACGTTCTTCATGTACACGCATGGTCGTTGTTTGACGGTGTTTGTTTATCAAACATTCAGAGACCCAGAACGTCTAAACTAATTTGAGCATTGACGTTAAACTTTCACAGAGTATTCTAAAGCCGTGTTCGCACTGGACTTTTTTTGGTAAAACTTACCGAGACGATGGGTACTTTTCCCATTTTAAGTCCAGTGCGGACAGCCTAGGACATTTTCCTCTCAGTTACTTTTCCTGAGTCCAGCGGTTACATTTACTGGCCAACTGCTGCCCAGGAAAACTTCCCAGGTAACTTTTCCCGAGACGATAAGTCCAGTGCGGACAGTGCGAGTCGGTAAAAGCGGCTTACGAAAACGAACATCCGGTCCGAGAGCAACGTCGTGCTACACAGGGACACCACGCATGCGCTTTGCATTGTTTCACCGCATACGCGGTGTAGCAAGTTTTCTGTGCGTTGTTGTTGTTCCTCTTTTTGGCGCAATCATGGCAAATATTATCATTGATACAGTCGGAAGTTTGATTGGTGCTACCAGTACATCATTTCCAGATGATAATGAAGGACGTCAACGTCGTGTCTTACGACGAAAGAAAGCACGAGAACGGATGTGTCGGCTAAAAATAGCTGTGGAAAGGTCACGCAAAGCGCCCTCATGAGTCATTATACTGACAGCTCGGTTACTTCTCCCACGGTCTCGGTAAAATTTTCCCGTGTCGAAAGTCCAAGTGCGGACAGAGGTTAAATTTAACCATTTTTCATTATCGTCTCGGTAAAACCTTCCCCCCAAAAAGTCCAGTGCGAACACGCCTTTAAAGACATGGTCCATACGCCTGTTAAATTTTGTGATTCTAGCCTTTCAGAAAGATTACTATTGCCACGGTAAGTTATTTCGTTCAAGTTCAGATACTATGTACAGCGCGCCCCATATGTAATACACGCAGCGCGTAAGTTCAAACATTTGTTTTTAAAAACCCGTTTTTCTCATAAAACGTTTCTGTAACAATCCCACCAGTATCTCAACTTCTTTGTTTAATAACTTTGGAACAGAAAAAGGGACACATTTATGTTTGGCTTCGTTGGAAAGCCCATTCAATGCTCGTTATGATGTATGCATATCTCCATTTTTCATATTTGGGGGACATTCCTCATTACGATAGAGCGAGTCACTATTGTTAACATAGGTGTCATAATGAATTACTCTCCGAGCCATGAAATGAACTTTACAATAAAAGACCAATTATGTTGACCTACATAAAAATGGTGAAACACTGTTATTGGGGCTTATTAAGTATTATGTGACAGAAAGGAAACTGACTGTGTACAATTTTTTTAATCAATTTTATTTGAGCAAAGAAAACGACTGAACTAGGACTTCAACCCGATGCCTCTGGAATAACGTACATATCCAGCCGTATAGGGATAGGTCAGGTGGTAGAGCGCCCCCCCCCCCCATGTATACAACCAAAAGTAGTTGGGCACAGACAGATCATTGGGAATGAAAATTCTCAAAACAGGGAACAACACACATTGGCTTATTACACTGATTACATATCATACGCGTTTGTGTTCTCTTTGCCCTAGTACTGCAAACAACACAGTCACGTTTTTTGCTGGAGAAATTTTTTCCAGGATAGTGTTGACATGAAAAGGGCCTGGAACCACATGGAAGTTGGCTTGCATGCTGTACGGGGGTTGTACTTCCAGGTGGAAAAAAAGTCCTTTGATGACCTTTACCCTAAAATCCAAATTGGAAAGGTGGTGGTTTGTAGGTATGCTGTTGTATACCACAGTAGCATTCAGAAAACAGATGTCAAGAATGTTTACGAATACTCTTTTCCACAATTTCATTGTTCTGTGCGGATGAGAGTAATACTGTACAATTTGTGCTGCTAGATCAGTTCCTCTCATGTATTTATTATAATCGCAAACTACGGAAGGTTTTAATCTCGCGATGTCCGGTTAAACTGTTTATACTACGAATCTGCATAGTGGTGACACTGCAATCCCCGTAATTTGTCAAGAGAGTTACACGCTTTGTGTCTTGCCAGGCGACGCATAGTTGGCCTGCCATTGTATACAACCGGGGATCTTCTGTTTTTTCATTGGGAACTTTTTGGGATGAGCGAAATCAGGAATTCCTTGTGAAGTGTAGCGCACAGTTTTCCACAAACTCCAAATCCTAGCTGTGATAACTTGGAGACCAGAGCTGGGCTATTGTACCAATTATCCATGAAGATGACATGCCCCTTGTGTTCCAGTCCTTTCACTAGATCCAAGACAACCTGGCCTGGTGCATGAAGGACGGATGTATGGTGCGTTGCCATGGTTGCAGCATGCGCAGTGGAAGGATGACCTGTTCCTGTGCTTGGCCGAGATTCGGACTCATTTAAAGAGAAGCATTTCAATCCCCACGTGTTGGCCTTTCGCAGTAAGTACTGCTTAAAGCTCAGTCGTCCTTTAAACTTCACCATACTCTCGTCTGGTGAGAGGTTTCGTCCAGGGCTGTATATTTTGAGAAAGGTTGGCAGTACAATGTCGAGCAAAGGGCGAAGTTTTGCCAGTTTGTCGGAAGGGCTGTCTACTTGAGCTCTGCTGTTGGCTAGGTGAAAAAAAATCTAAGGGGCATAGATGACGGATATACCAGACTTCGAAGGACATCTGACATGGACTAGTGCATGCTGTATCGAGGCCTTTTGTTGATGCCCATGCAAAGTAATAATGCCACGAATGCCATCATTTCGGGAACATTAGTTGGAGTCCAAGCAGGCTGACGAATGGTTGGGTTTGCAGGCAAAGTTTGCTCAGCATATCAATTTGTCTCCGTCACCATCAGCTCCCAAGTCGCTTGACAAAAGTACAGTTGAAAAATGTTGAAAGGTGTACAGTTACTCAAATCTTCAGTAGTTCTCCTGTTTACACTGAAATTCACGGGTTTCCTCGTGTATGTGTTAGTTTCACACCAACCAGACCGGTGCTTCGGCTTTTCCGATGAAGATGATGAGGTAGGGACGCACTCCTCTTCACTATATTCCGACTCCGGTGTAGAATCCTCGTCAGAAGACATGTATGACCCACTATTTGCGAAGATTTCTTCTAAAATTTGGGCACTTTGATCAGCGGTCAATGACGATATAGGATACAAATGCTCGCGGCCGTGCTTTTTCAGCCAATCCGATAGCTCTTGTCAAGTGAGGGCGCTATTGACATTTCCGCTACAACAGGTTTTACCAATGTGCCACTGGGGCACAGCGGGAACAAAGGAGAATTGTTTTTGCATGCCAAAAAAATACCACGGTACCCAAGCGATATGCAACATTGAGCAAATTTGGCACAATGGGGTTGAAAGGGTTATGTGTATTTACTTATATTGAATATTAGTAGTATAAGAGGCGCTTTTCAGACCCCGTTTGTGGACTAAAAATGTGCAAAAATTAGTGTATGCAAAAATGTGCAAACTTGTGTTGAGTAGTGTTAGCTCGCTAGCGCGAGAGGGCGGGCTTTAAGTATGACGTCCGTGGAAATAACGGAATTCACCAGTGATGTTGTGTCGGAGAACCAGTCCAAAGGAAATGTTCATTATTTTTTGCCCGACATCGCAGTCGTGTATTCTCAAGCAAGACTCCGAGCAGGAAAATTTACATATTGGAAGGAAAGTAGAAGAAAATATGTTTAAAAATCAAAGCTATATCTAGGGCCTTAATTATCCTTCACTGGCGAAAGGGAGACCGGTTGGACGATCCAATCTTAAGCAAAGCAAGACCTCACGAATGAACGAAAGAGTATACAACTATAGAATGCAGGACTGCTCGAGAGATGAACTTGATTCGCATTGTGAATATAGATAATATGTCTTGGTGCCAAAATAGATAGTGTCTGAGTTGTTCAGGTGTACTATCACAAAAGCGCTCTCAGATCACATGCTCGCCATGAAGGCTAAAATCGGACGATAAGTTAAAATTATTGATAAATATAATTATCTAGTCATACAATTCATCCCATAATTGTTTCTTATATATTTTCAAGATTATTAATCATTCAAATTTAGTACAGTATTGTTGTGTAATTATCGTGAATTTCCTGAAGATCCCGTCACGATGGTAGTACCATCCGTTTTCCATTATATGAACAAAACCAATGGGAATATTGCAGTAGCTCATGTCGGTTCATATTGTACTCGCCTTTTGTTAATCACTTTGCATAAATCATTTCCTAATTATTGCACATTTTCCTTGATTTTGTAGACTAGACCTGTACGTTTACCTGTACCACTACCTCTACCTCTACATAGATATTTATTTGTTTATTTGGAATTACACTTTTGAAACAGTGGCACACGATGTATGTAAATATCGGTGCATCCATCAAAACAATTTCTAAGTACAATAGTTACAACAATTAATATTTATAAAAATAACAATATTTAATAATAAAAATATTAAATAATAGTAATAATTTAGCGAAACAAAGCGAACGCATGGAGCTGAACGAATGGACGCATTGACACGCCGCACCGTCGTATGCGAGATAACCATGTAGACCTATACAATGCCAGGTAGGTCTACTGAGGTAAGGTGAGCAAAAAAACAAAAGGCATACGGACCAATGTAGGCCTATATCCCGCGATTCGCTTTGCTTCGTCAAATACAAATAATAAATAATATCAAGTAAATGGATTTTACAAAATAAATTGCAAAACAAATTGCACGGTATTGTGTCTAAAGATGATTTGACAACACTGTACACTGCTAGAACGCTGGTCAAAACCTCAACCAACACACCGTGCGAACCACACAACAGCCGTTTAAAATATTTAACCAACAAGCCTAAACATTTAATCAACGTTTACTAATGTCCAAACTTGTTGGTGAAAATCATCCAACTACAATTGCGCGTCTCACCCGACAGCCCGTGCCGGCTGAAGCTCCGACCCGCGTTCCAACAGTGTAGGTTTCGGCGGATAGGCTAATAGGCTATCTCCTAACACCCCAACGCATCAGTCTTGTAACCCATACGCAAAAAGAGAAATGAAAACATGAAAACGATTGATTTAGAAACGTGTCAAAGCGACAAGAGAATCCCGTCCATGTCAAAATCCCCCTCCACCCGCGGATTTGAGACGCATGAATAACGCAGTTGATGAAGCCGCCGGGGTAGTTCAAGCTCTGCAAGCGACCATCATCTTTAAACACAATGCCTTTATATTAATGAAACAATACAATAAATAGCTATAAATAATCAACAGCAATGGCAGTAAACAAGTACATATATAAATATCAATTACGTAAGTCAGCTCTTAGCTTCCATGCACGCTTGGTGTAAGATTTACAAAAATCATAAAAAAATAATAATAGCAATATTGTCAACATCACATTTGTTTGGATTAATTGATACATCACTACCTAATGTAAGGTTCAATTTAACATCTAAGTTACTTGACATAAATAATTCCCAAACATCAATACGATTCATGGAGATTAATTTTCTTTCTAACTTAACATATTCATCGGTTCTTATATCATTGAGCGCAGTGCAAGTGAACCAAAAATGTTGAATATTTCCAGTACCATTATTACACGTTTTGCAAGTGCTGTCATGGTCCGGAGACCACCTACTTGTTCTACGATCGAGTGGCAAGGTATTTGAGCGAAGCCTGAATTTAAGACTTGCCCCATGGAAATCTGTTTTGTCAAGCAAGTAATTCTCCAGACCAGGACAGCACTTGATAGATGCGTAATCCTTAAGTGATGACTTCCTATTAATCTCATCATGCCAAAATTGAACATAATTTTCATTAATAACGTAATTAAAAGATGTAACCCATTGACTTGTTTTGGGGACGTCCCCTATGCGAGCGTTATCAAGGATAAAAAATATCGAAGATGCAATCAGCGCATGTCTTTTGAATGTTATTGAGAAAATTATACCGCTTCCGAAAGATTAAGAATAGTATTTAACATGAAATTTGACCAACGGTGCTTATCCATGTGTAAAAGGTGATCAAGATATTTTACTCTAAGTGCATCTTGAGAAAGCTTGATAGGCACCCATCCTAGATCACCATATAATGCTTCCTTCGGTGTGTTTCTAGGGGCCTTAAGGATGTAGCGCGCCATTTGCAACACTTTCAATTTTGTCCGTGTCTTGTTTGCTTGAGTCAACCCAAATCGCGCAGGCATAATTAATAGAGGGAAGAGCAATTGTTTTCCATAGAATATCCCCATAATATACACGATCGAAATCATCAAAGTTGTCGATAATAGATTTAATGTACGCAATAAGCCTATTACCTTTCTTGATAGTTTCTTCAATGTGGACGCGGTCTGAAAGACTTCGACTAATATGCACACCTAAGTATTTATATGACTCGACTTCCGAAATATGGTGCTCCCCTAATTTCCAAACTTTGTTCTTATTGATACGCTGGCCAATAGTAAGAACATTAGATTTTTCGTGATTAAAGTCGAGTTTCCAAATTTTGGCGAAGTTAGCAGCCAGGTCAAGTAATTTATTTAATTCATTTTCATCGTTAGCCATTAAAACCACGTCATCTGCCCAAAATAAACTACCCATACATACATTATGAATACGAACACCTAAATCATGTTTTTTAAGAAGGTTAGTAAATTCGTGCATAAAAATACAAAATAACACAGGTGATAAGACACATCCTTGTTTTACTCCTTCATTAATATCAAAAAAGTATGTTTCAATTTCCCCCATTCTAACTCGTCCCTGAACTTTATTATAAAAAACTATCAATAACCGTCCAAATTTTACCCCGTAAACCGATGTCCCATGCCGCCCTTAACAACCCATCTCTCCAAACAGTGTCAAATCCTTACGGAAGTCCAGGAAGGCTAAATAGGTCTTCTTCCCTTCTGCAAGGCGACAAGCAGCTATGCTTTTGAGAGTAAAAATGTGATCTTCACAACGCCGAGATGACGTAAATCCCCCCTGGACCTCCGAAAGAATATTATCCTGTTCAAGGAACTTGAGCTCGAAATAAAATTAGCAATAATACGATTGAAATTTTTGGATACACATGATGTTAACGAAATACCTCTGTAGTTATTAAGATCAATACGGTCACCTTTTTTGAAAATAGGAATGATAATACCTTTATTCCATTCAGATGCAATCGTCTCAAGACAAATTATTCTATACAATATAGATAAAATAGACATGTCAAGACACTCGCCACCATTATTCAGAATTTCGTTCGTAATCATGTCGATACCCGGTGACTTATTATTTTTTGAACTTGAGATGGCATATTTAATGATATCTAAATTAATGTGAATGTCAGACAATATATTTTCATTACCACCTTCATGATGATGAGTTTCATGATTATTATTCTTGATACGGTTAACGAAAGCCCTAGTATTGATAGTGTGCTTATCGTCCTCATCATTTAGACTTCTGTTCATTTTACCCAAGGTATTCCAGTAATACTGTCTGATTCATTTTCTTTCTATCAGAAGTAACCTCTTCAGAACCCGGGACTTTAAGACAATATATATCCACCTTATTTTGTTTATCGCCTTTCAAAGTTTTCCAAAAATCGCGACAGTTGCGACCCCCTTTTTAGCTAGATCAATAGACCTATCCACGCGCATTTCAGTAATCTTGCTTCTGATGAGGTTCTTAGCGTGCCGACGCTTTTCTTGATACAAGTTCCAAAGATCTTCCCCATTGTCATCAACATTATTTCCTTTGACCCATTTCCTGTGGTTTCTAGCGGCTTCCCTTCTTTCTTTAATTGCTGTATCCACGCTATTGTCGAATCACGGATTACGTTTTTGGTTACCCTTAATCTCTTTAACACCTAGTCCCTCAACAGCAGCTGCAATTGATTTTTCTTTCCACGAATCCCATAAACAATTGACATCGTCAAAAGAGTTGGCGTCCCAATTTCTAAATTGAATATTTAATTGATCGTGAAAAGGTGTGAAGTCTCGATCCTTTTTTATATCCCAAATAAACTTTTTAACCGAGTATAAAACGTAACGGTACAACTTGCACGCAAGAGGTGATAAAGAGATTAAAGGTACACACCGCCTTTTTCGCGCGAAATTGGGCGATAAAAAACACCCCTCAATATTTCATGGGTTGTTCTTAAACCCGCTCGACCCCCACGACCCACGACCCTTCGACCCCACGACGTACGCTCATATAAACGAAGCACACGGACTCGCGGAATTCACTACCACCAGTGCAGTACGAATGTACATGTATGTATGTATGTATTTCACAATGCCAATGCGTAAGCATGTCGCATGGCTGGCCGGCCTGCGCCAGAATCAAATTGTATCCCAAATGGGAACCTGTTTACGGCCCAAGTTCGAAAATGGCTAGCTCGCTAGCCTGTTGTGCCGTTTGCTGCATGACGACATGTCATCACGAAATCAACGAATTTATAATGCTGCCACAAGCCAAATTATACCATTCCGGAGTAGATAATTTCATATTCTATCAAAAAAATTGCATACTTATGTCGGATTTGTACTAGTTGGCTGAAGGCGCAGTTTTTGGCAACGTTCTTCCTACAACTCATTACGGTCGTAGAAGGGAGTGCGGCTATAAGCCAGGCACTTCCTGTCTGACGTCACTGTGTTGGGTCTGGTATTGCGCGGCGCCCAGTTGAGAACCCATTTGCAAACATATAAACAATATGCACACGTGTGCGTGCTTATATCGAGTCACAGTGTTTGCAGTATTTCACTCATAATTGTAAACAGGTAGGTATAACAATCAGTTTGCAACAAAACATGCCTGTTTATTGTTTGAATTTTATTAACCTCTCCGTAAGATTCTGCTGAAGAAATGGGTTCTTAACTGGGCGCCGCGCAATACCAGATCAAACACAGTGACGTCAGACACGAAGTGCCTGGCTTATAGCCGCACCCCGTAGAAGGATATCGCTTCCAAGACGGCCGCATGGCTTTACGGCATCCTGATTGGTCAATAAGCATTACAAACTGGCATGCGCGCACAGCCGCGAATGTACATTTTACTTGATGGACGTGGAAAAAATCCCAACTATTTTGTCTGGCAACATTTTAGCAAAACATAATTATTTCTCATTTAATAACCTATTTTATATTATTCTATTTCAAAATTAGACTTTTGGAGGAGAAAAGGATTTAGTTATTTTCCCCAGGATCTTCGATCTTCGATCCTCTGGAGCTCCGTTTGTTCACGTTCAGTAGTACAGTACGGGAGTGCAGCGGGCACTCTAATTGGGGCCGTATTCGAACACAGATTCCGATTTGGGATACGATATGATTCTGGAGCGCGTACGTCGTGGGGTCGAGGGTCGTGGGGGTCGAGGGGTTTAAGAACAACCATATTTCATTGCTTTTCATACATGGTTGGAAAGATCTTTCAAAAGTAGA
>CM055826.1:3310251-3331266 GCA_029582265.1 Zoroaster sp. YZ-2022
AAACATTTTGGGGCTGGTCATTGGGTTGCTGTTTACCGAGTTTGGTTGTGCTGCGATGACGTCATTGTTCTGACTAAATGTGAACCGGGAAGTTTCAGTGATCGGTTATGCTTGGCTTTCAAGATGGCGGATTGAAAACAACGAAAGTTGTGTTAATTATTTGTTAAAAACATGATGAAATGATTGTTCGCATACCAGTATATCTTTCAAGTTTATTAGCACTCTGAGTAAGTTCTATTTTGCAAAACAATTGAATTACATCGTATATTGCGAAGCGTTGATGATTGAACATGTCGCAATCTGAAAACAATTTTCTGGTTACGTTCGCGTTTTCGCGTAGCTATCATCTTGTTTCGGTCACAATATGACGCCAAAAACAAGTTTCTGGTTAGGGTCACGAAAACCCCCCAGTTGCTAACCATTCCATTCTGCCATGGCTGTATACAATGAGGGAGGGCGTGACAAGGGCAGCAAAAACCGTGTTGTTAGAAACTACACCAGAGACGTTCATGTTAAACCACTCGCCAATACAAACACTATGGAAGAATAAATTAATGACACCTCCAGCATTATTTCAACTGTTACCAATGGCGTTCTTTTAACATTCCAGTTTTGCAGTGTGGGGACGTGGACATGTTCCCAAATGTTTGGATATAATGACAGTAATGTCAATTCCCTTCATACTATTTATCGTCCCATTAATGACACAATATCCAACAAGAAACTTAACAATTATGAAGATTACGGTACCAAATAATGACCCGACTGACATATTATTGTCATTTTTGAGAATCAGAATGTACCTCTTAAAACTAAAGTGTTGAATCAACATTTTAAACAGTTCGGTCAGTGACTACTTTATAAAGGGAGTTTAACTTTAAAAAGACTTCACATTGATAAATTTAGACTTAACTTGACTCCGTGTTAACTTAACACTTTCTTCGAGTTGAATTTAACTTTATAAAAATGTTGTCACTCACCGAACTCTGATAAGGTTGATTCAACACTTTAGTTTTAAGAGTGTATATATATAATACAGTGGTGTAACTACGGTCCAATTTTTAGGGGTCACTAGGGGGCGCAGCACTTTTTCTAGGGGATGTCAATACTTGAATACTGAAGTCTCAAATTGGGACCTATTTTTTTCAAAATTCTGAATGGGGAACCCGGGGGCACAGACCTCGGCTGGGGGCCACGGACCTCGGCTGGGGGGCACGGACCTTGGCTGGGGGGCCACGGACCTCAGCTGGAGGGCACGGACCTCGGCTGGGGGGAACTTCCCCCCCCCGCCCACCTCCCTCCCCATAGTTAAGGTATTGATATAATATACAAAGATGATATTTCCACGTTGGAATGAATACAATATAACAGCAGAATGCATTTACTATTTAAAGCTGAAACCTTAACAGGGTTTTGTTTAAACAGTATAATGAATAAAGTATTATAAGGACAGATGCTTTTCAGACATTTTATTAAAATGTAAACTTCCTTCGAAAAGTGAATCATAGCGCACAGTTAATTATTCATCCATTTCAAAATACATTTAAACGAAATCACATTACATCCCAATATATGTACTATTTTTTTTTTTTTTTTTATATATTAAAAACAAAACTCAAATCGGGTAGAATGTCGTATCCGACCGCCACTTTTTCTCATTAAATATAACCAATAATGTAATCTTACCTATCGAGTAAGTTGGAGAACATATGGATGAGGATGGATATATAGCCTACTTCAAATTACCACCAGGATATATATTTCATGAAATTTAGGCATTTTTCATATACGATGACTTCCTCAGTCATGTCAGTCTGATCTTGTCAACTCCCCCATAAGTGACCAACACGGTCATTGTACATGCGCAGTGACAAATATATAGGATCCTTCTATTTTCTGAAGGGGATGATTTTTTTAGAAAGGAAATCAAGTCCGAAAACCATCATAAAAGTGGATTTTAAAGATAGTTTTCGCTTTCTGTACCCCCAAAAAATCGATGGAATCCTTTTTTAACTGCTTAGTGGTTGTAAAATAAAAATTCCAAAAAAAACCTTAAAAAGTGGCGGTCGGATACGACATTCTTTCCCTCACATCCAGTGCTTTGGTTTTGCGATAATTCCTGAGAAAACATTATTCGATTGAGTTCAATCTATGAACATGACTTGTTGACTTACCTTTATCCTCGTAAGTTGCAATGACACATCCTACACACACCATTAGAAGAATCAAGTAGATATAAGTCTTCATCTTCACTGATGTCATTCATCGTTAAATATACAAAACAACAAACGAGACAATAAAACAGGTTTTCTCAAACACGAAATATGGCATCCAACAAATTATTTATGGCATTACTTCATACAGTCGTTACTACTTTCATTTCGTCTGTCATTATAGGCCTGTGACCCAACAGCAAATAAAAAATTTAATCAAATTCCAATATAAAATGTTCACTGGTAAAAGTCGGCTTAAATACAGAATCTACTTTTTCAAAGGCATTTTAACATCAAATTGTGTCAGGTAAACTAAAAATAAAGCATTGCCAATGGGCCTTAACACACTTACATGTTTTTGCATAGATAAGCGTTGCCGTTTCGACAATCAAAGGTGAATTTGAAAGACGTCCTTAACGGTAAGCAACTGAACCGGTGACTCACTTTAGTAGAGCTATGTAGCACCACAGTACATCATCTAATCACCAACATAATACATGTCACTTGCCAGGGTTGTGACGTCAGCTACCTTTGTGGTAATTCTACTGCAGCTTACATAAGACAAACTGATGTTAAAATGGAAAAAACTATCTATGGTGACAAATTGATGATAAACGACGGTTTGCAATTGAAACAACATAATTAACGTTTGACTTTCAGCTGAGGTTAGAATCAATTATTATTCCAAGTGTCACAAACTCAGAATTAATGTATAAATGTCATTTTAAGGTAACATAAATAACTGTACTTAAATCCTGTGGGTGTGACGAAATCATGTCCTTTCAGTACCACCTTACTTTTTTATAGAACCGGCAGCCATCCTTATTTTGTTAATATCCACCGAGCCACGAAGCTGCACCTTTTTGTTTACTAAATAATCTGTTGTGAAATTGATTTCCTTATTTGGCTTAAACATACAAAGCTTTCCCAACATGATTTAACATGCAAGGTCTGGATCGATATTTATTCAAATTTATGGGATAAATGAATATTCATTATTGGTGTAGTATATAAAGAAAAGTAAAGGGGTTTGGGAGACACTTAGCAGCTAGACCACCGCCTCGATGGCTTTGCGGGTACGGATCTGAGCTCCACTAATGCAGGTCTGATCAGCCGTTTTCTGGGTATACCGGCTCTGTTAGCCGATGGTTTGGAGGACATCCGAGCTGAGATTGCCGAGACTGGGGCCAAGCTGCTAAGTCGCCACAACCTTTAAGGTCGATTTTTAAAAATAATTTTCTGGGCTTTGGGGTCTGGTTGGGACATGAAGAGGCACGACGCTGACTATGGTATAAGAGAGCAAACGCCGTCTCGGGGACCTGACGTCATCCGCCGATGCACGCCAAGGGTCTCTATCCAGTGTGAGTTCCCATGTCACCGCCGCACGCTTAACCAGCCAAACGCTTAACCAGCCAACTACACAACGATCAACAACTGGGTTCCAATTTATCATTTATCTAAATTTACTTGAATTGCATTAAATTGTTAGTAATAATTAAATTATAAGTAATAATTAAATTATATTATAAAACAATATCTTTGTTATGTTCCTCTGCTTCATTTTGTTGGTGTGTTCATTTTCCTTGGGGTGCCTTTTTACTGTATAACTTTCACTCTGTCCCAATCATGATGGACCTTGTGACACCAAGATACTGGAAATAAGATATAGATGTAACAGAACAATTTCCTAAATGGTTAAACCGGGCATGGAGATTACCAAATTAAATGTATTACTCCAGTGTGAAAAGTTTAACATGAAATTGTTCTGCAGACGCTAATTTAGTTGGAGTTTTCGTTCATCGTAAGTACACTGAGGATTGTACGAAAATTAAGAATTTCATCTGCAAACATAACACAAGAGGATGATAAAAGATCGGGTCCAGTGTTTTTATTTAAAAAAGAAGTATACGGGCCCAGCTATTATACGCAACGTATGGCACACCAGAGCGGTAACATCCACCAAGGAAGAGTTACTGCCCTAGTTATACAACACGCTGCTGCCGGCCAGTCAATAATGACCAATGTCTTGAGCATTGTTTCATTAGCTGTTCACTCAATTCAAGTATTGAATGATTGTTTATATTGCTTGGGCATGTGATGACCATCAACGTTATAAAAGCTGTGAGGATTTGGTTCTCTGTTTGAATTGGGGGGGGGGGGCGTCATATGATGTGTAGAACACGATTTGATTGGCAATCAATTATGAAGGCGATGATGGCGCAGTGATCGCTGTATGAACAGGATAGTGATTTGTCTTTTCTTAGCCACCGTAGAGCCAGGATCCCTGGGTGTACGGCACTTGTTTTCAGAGGGGACATATTTGCACACAAAGCTGACAATGAGTTTATTAAAAGTGAACTAACCTGACCTGCTCAATTTCAAAAGGGAAACTGTATCTATTCGAGCGTCGAGCTTCAAACATTGCACTATTCTTTTCATTTTTAGTATTTCAAGGCTGTCTAGCTGCCCTCTAGGCTTACCTGACACAGCCGAAATTCAATACATTCGGTAATTCATATGGATATGGCACGCCACTATTGGGGCGATCATTTAGTGACCCAAACTCGGTTGAAAAAATCAAATACGAACGTCGGAAAAAAGCACCGTTGGTATTCATTGCCGCCGACCGGAAAATATAGTCACATTTTTCATCATCGAATTCTTCTAAAAGTTGTAACAATTTATGTTATTTAGTCTAAAGTTATAGTGTATTTTTTCATGTATGATTTGTGAATTACGCCGTATATTTATTGTTAACGATGTCCAAAACCCAACATTGCGGCGCACTCATGTACAGTACATACATGTAGATCGGACATGTCGGATCTGACTTAACGTTAGTTATTTGTCTGTTCTTACGTTTTAACGAAGCATCGCTGCATCGCTTTAGCTTGTCGTTTAAAGGATTCATAGGCTTCTATATTTTCGTTGAAATCAAAGTTTTCTTGAGTCTGGGTGCCTTTGACATCCCAAATTCCCCATGAAGGCTCGTTTCGTGAAGTCTTCAGCGGTAAAATGATCGCTACATATCACGCTGGTTGGAGACGGCCCGAACCATTTTGCCCTCGTCAACCGCACTTTTGTGGCCCAAATTTTTCGTAGTGCCTCGTCTTTAGGTAACCTATGGAGGCTTAACCTTCGCTAGGAGTATTACTACAGCCTGCTACGACACATCTTGTAGGCATGATGCATATTTTCAAGGAAATTTAGGATGAAAATATGTATACACATATTGGAGTTTTGACATAAGCGCATCGGACACGTACACACAAACAAACAGCTGTGCATTGCTAGGAAATCGTTCTTTAACTGACGTCACGGTTTCACGTGATGCATTACATCACTCAATTGTTCGGTTTTTTAGATGTTCGGATCGTGCAACAGAGCGAACACCTTGAAATTGTTCTTCTCTCGTGAGTTTTATCTAACAAAAAACATAGTTCCAAAGTTTACAGAGCCTTCAAACTTGATACATACTTAGACCATAACATGTAGTTGTCAATAGATTTATGACATATAGTTTCAGGTAAAGTTGTGACGTTATGGTGACGCCATCAGATATCGAAATACACTAAAGTCCAATTTTAATATTTCAAAAAATCATATCTCATCAACCACAAAACATAGTACACAATCTTTGCATCATCTTACAGATCTTGAATTATGTGACATTTCGTACACAGACATGACCCAATCTGACCTCTCCTTCCTGTCAAACTGGAAGTTTAAGTGAAAACAACTATTCTGAAGCACTTTTATAGGGTCTGCAGCCAACATGGTATTTGGGAGTGCCTTCCGTGGACGAAATTACGATTGACATGTGACCTTTTCAAAAATGTGACTGATGACGTCATCACCTATCACAGCGCCCTCTGGCGGCGGGTTTAGAAAAATAAAAATTTTTATAATAATCTTTAAAAAACAGGAAATTTGACATCTTATCTTTAAAAAAATATCTTTGATGACGTCATCAACGTTCAGGGATTATTTTCCAATCTCAGAAATTGAACCAAAGTAGGTACTGATTTTTTCATGATCATGACGAGGTCATATTTATGACCTTCAAATCACCTCGTCTGACCTTTACTTCCGGTCTAAATAGGAAGTTCAAATTCAACATTCTAAAGCAAAATTGATAGGCCTAGGTCTTTCGAATATGAAATTGATATTGTTATAATTAAAGATGATACACCTTTGCAAATATGATTGACATCATCGATGATAATTTTCTTCTTCTTCTTCTTCTTCTTCTTCTTCTTCTTCTTCTTCTTCTTCTTCTTCTTCTTCTTCTTCTTCTTCTTCTTCTTCTTCTTCTTCTTCTTCTTCTTCTTCTTCTTCTTCTTCTTCTTCTTCTTCTTCTTCTTCTTCTTCTTCTTCTTCTTCTTCTTCTTCTTCTTCTTCTTCTTCTTCTTCTTCTTCTTCTTCTTCTTCTTCTTCTTCTTCTTCTTCTTCTTCTTCTTCTTCTTCTTCTTCTTCTTCTTCTTCTTCTTATTCTTCTTCTTCTTCTTCTTCTTCTTCTTCTTCTTCTTCTTCTTCTTCTTCTTCTTCTTCTTCTTCTTCTTCTTCTTCTTCTTCTTCTTCTTCTTCCTCGCGAAACCTATCCAGCAAAAAACATAGTTGGCAAGCTGGGAATGACTTCATATTTTGCGCTTACAATCCTTGGAATTCCTAGATTTCTCCAATACTAACGACGTAATTATTAGTAAACACATTTCGCCCTCAATGCCTCAGACCGGACAGACGTTATGCATGTTTGCCACGCGTACGCATCGTCTATTGCACTGTACTGTGTATGTCAACACGTTAACGAGTATAACTCATCGCAGAAACGAGACAGTACATACAATGTATACAGAGTAAATACTAGTCTTGGTGCAAAACGTTATTATGCGGATCCTAGTTAAACGATCCCGCGCCAATCGTAAATCACCCACCGTAGCTGGCGCTATACAATTTTGACGATCATATCCAGAGCTGCTGAATGGGAAGCACTGATCTCTATTAGTGTACAGTATAATAGAGATCAGTGATGGGAAGTCGGTTCGAGGGCATGTATTAATGGCGCCCGCAGCGGCGGTTGTTTTGGAATCACATGGGATCGGCGCGCGTACGTGTAAAATCACGAGTACGTTATTTTTTGCACCAAGACTGGTAAGTAAATGCACGCCCTTTTTCTCGTCTAAAAGAAGTTTTTTTTTTCCGAAAACAAACAAGCTTGTATAATTCCCACGTTTCCAAAGCACCTTAAAAATACCTAGTAAATTGGCAACGTGTTTTAGGTCTGGAAACTTTGTAGACTCTTCAAGAAAAGGAAAATCTGAAATATAAACTGCAACCATGAACCACGTACAGAATTGTACGAGCAGAATACGATCCTCCACGAATTATCCTCATTCCCAGGGCTTATGAGCAGCCTCGTACCCACTGCTCGTGAATATGCTAATATAGATAATGCACAGAAGACAAGACTACACGTTCTTTCATCGTTAAAAAGAATGTTTTTTCCGAAAACAAACAAGCTTGCATAATTCCAACGTTTGCAAAACATCTTCAAATACCTAGTAAATTTAAGGTGTTTCATTGGCAGTGTGTTTTAGGTCTGAAAAATTTTGCGGATTCTTCAAAAAAAGGCAAATTTGAAACAAAAACTGTAACCATGAACTGCGTACAGAACTTTACGAGGAGAATATATAAAATAAAAAAAACTCTCACGAATTTTCCTCATTGCCAGGGCTAATGAGCAGCCTCGTACCCACTGCTTGTTTATAATTCACAGATGACAAGAATACACGTTCTTTCATCGTCTATAAAGGTGTTTTCGAAAACAAACAAGCTTTGCATAATTCCCCAATTTGCAAAACACCTTAAAAATACCTAGTGAAATAAAAATGTTTCATTGGCAACGTGTTTCATTTCTGGAAAAGTTGCGGATTCTTCAACAAAAGGCAAATGAATAATGATTTGTCTGGCGCGGCTTACAGACCTGCAATGTCTTCCCAACCATCTGTTTTTGTCATAATGAAGTTGTGATGTCATGATGACATTATCAGATATCGATTTACATCAAATAGAGGTTTAATAGTTCAAAAAGTCATATCACATCAACCAGGAAAGATATATATTCACAATGTTTGCATCATCATATATACCACGAATTATGTGAGGTAACTGATCGAACCGGAAGTTAAGATGTTCAGCTTTGCACGCTGATGTAATTCTAATTTTATAATTATGAAAAACCATCTCCTGAACCAAAGTAGATACTAACATGAGGAAGCTTTATTGTGTCAGATAATGACCTACAAATAACCTGATCTGAACTTTACTTCCAGTCCAAACAGGAAGTTCAAATTCAACACATTCTAACGCACATTTGATAGGTGTTTCGATGGTAATTGTACTGAACCTGAAGTTCTTGCGAACACCTTGTGTTTGTACCAAAAACACTTGATCTCAAGTTTTTTAGGTGTTCGTGCGACAGCGCGAACACCTCTTGAAATTGTTCGGGTTTGTTCCTTCTCCTTCTCGATGAGACTAATCGAACAAAAAACATACTGAGTTCCAAAGATCACAGAGCCTTTAAACTTGACACATATTTAGAAAATAACATGTAGTTGTGAATAACGTTAATACATAATTATAGTTTCAGGTAAAGTTGTGACGTCGTGGTGACGTCATCAGATATTAAAATACACTAAAATCCAATTTTAATATTTCAAACAATTATATCTCATGAACCACAAAAGGTATTTACACAATCTTTGCATCATCTTACAGATCTTGAATTGTGTGACATTTCGTACTCAGACATGACCCACTCTGACCTCCCCTTCCGGTCGAAACTGGAAGTTTAGTTGGAAAAATATTCTGAAGCACTTATATAGAATCCATGATATGGTATTTGGGCGTGCCTTCCGTGGACGAAATTACTATTGACATGTGACCTTTTCAAAAATGTGACTGGTGACGTCATCACCTGTCACAGCGCCCTCTGGCGGTGGGTTTAGAAAAATAATAATTTTCTATCTAAAAAAAACATAGGAAATTTGAATGAATATATTGAACCAAAGCAGGTACTAACGTTATTTTTTGATGATCATGAGGAAGTTTTATTGTTTCATATAAAAAATCTTCAAATCAATCTGACCTTCACTTCCGGTCCAAACAGAAAGTTTAAATTCAACACATTCTAACGCAAAATTGATAGGTCTTTTGAATATGAAATTGATATTGTTATAATAACAGATGATACACCTTTGCAAAATATGATAGACATCATCAATGATAATTTGATTGAACCGGAAGTTGACACGAACACTGTTTGTTCCAACAAACACTTGAGCTCTAGTTTTTGCTTCTTCCTCGCGAAACTTACCGAACAAAAAAAAACATAGTTGCCAAGCTCAGAATGACTTCATATTTTGCACTTACAATCCTTGGAATTCCTAGATTGCTCTCATAACGATGACGTAAGAATATCAACACTATAATCGCACTATTCGGTCATCGCACAAGGTCTTGCTTACGGAATATCCAGTAAATCATCAATGGGGAGAAAAAACTTTCCAGATAGGAAATTCCAGAATTTAAGAAGAACTTGAAAACCTACTTGTATAACGAAGCATATGATTAATTTTCAGTTTTATGAACTGCATTATTTTGTTTTTTCTGTTCTTGTTTATAATATTTGTTTGACTCTGAATTTTTGTTCAGGTATTTCCTCCTGCTAACAGTTGATTTTCTATTTAATTATTTAATAAGTAAATACATTCCACCCTCAATGCCTCATACTGAACGGACGTTGTGCATGTGCCACAAACGTGTAAACGTGTATTGAACTTAATATTCAGGGCTTCAATTTATAGGGATATTTAATATAGGGCTAAAAAATAGGGCCAATATAGGGCTTCACAAGAAAATTATAGGAAAAATATAGGAATTTTACAAATACAACAGCTGCACAACAGTGTTCATTCGATTTTTAACACCATTTTCCGTATGGGAAATCCAAAAAATATAGGAAATATAGGGACACTTGAAGCCCTGCCACTTGAAGCCCTATATTTATCCCTATAAATTGAACCCCTGAATATTTCAAGATCTTGAATTATGTCACATTTCGTTCACAGACATGACCCCAAAATAATCTGACCTTTAAAAAATATTTTGAAGCATATTCACTAATGCATTATGGACAGCACAGTTATTTCGCAATCTAGATGCACACACAAGCCTACAAGCTGCAGCATACAATGATCGAAAGTGGAGGTGGAGTGTGAAACGTGAATACCGCCCTCTCGTGTCTTGGCTGGTAAAGGGGGCATTCATAATCATAATCATAATCACATTTATTTCCATTTCACTTTACAGATATTCACTTTACAGATTTCAGTGTAAAACAATAATACAAACTACAAAATAAATAAAGTGAGTAGGGGAATTACATAAAGTAGCATAGCAACAAAATAGTGAAATGGAGGCATATCCCGAAAAGCATTGTTTGTGTTGGGGATGCCTTAGACAAGACAGACAGACAGACAGACAGACAAACAGACATAGGACAAAAAGGGACAGACAGACAAAACATAGATTAACCCTAGCGAAAGCATATAAACAGATGTCACATAAAGGGTGGAGACGATAGCCTATCCAAGTTTAGGGATGGAATGTATAAGTACATATATATACCATACGTGAGACAAAATAATGAAAAGTAATATTAGTTTAAGCAATATAACATCAATAAATTACAGGGAACAATTTAAAAGATACCGTTTTATATTACGCTTGAATAAACCGAGAGAAGGGGAATGTCTAATAAGTTGGGGTAGTGTGTTCCAATGTATGGCACCTGTGTATCGAATGGTATGTTGAAAAAGTCGAGTTCTATGGATTGGAAGATGTATGTTTGTTGATGTTCTAGTGTTGTAATTATGAACATTATAATTAAATGTGAATAATGCTTGGAATTTGCTAGGTAGTTGTTTGTTGGCGTATTTATACATGAACACGTTTTGTTGATATTTATTGATGTTGTCAAGGTTGAGCAGTTTCAAGTCTTTGAAGAGGGGATCTGTGTGGGCAATGAAGTGGGCTTTAGAAATTAACCGAATGGCTTTCTTTTGGAGCGTGAGCAGTTTGTTAGTCTAAGTACGAAATGTGTTTCCCCACACAATGTTACAATACGTCAAGTATGGGGGTATTAACGAACAATAGTGTGTACGGAGTACTGCGGTTGGAAATATGTGTTTTAATATGTTCATGATGCCAATAGACTTTGCTACTTTATTTGCAATCTGATCTATGTCGTATTTAAATGTCAAATTACTGTCGATCAGTATACCAAGAAACTTTGTAGTATCAACTCTTTGGATCAACTCTTTGGATCGATTCAGTTTAACATCATGAGTGGTATTATTATAATGTTTGTTTTTACTGTTAAAAATCATATAGTTGTATTTTTTGATATTGAGAGAAAGTCGGTTTGCTTTCAACCATTTACATACATACATCAAATGCTGGTTGACATTTTCAAATAGAGTTGGAAGGTGTTTATCCGAAAGTAAAATATTAGTGTCATCTGCATATAGGATGAATGAAAATAAGTCAGATGTAACAGAAATATCATTGATGTAAATAATAAAAAGTAATGGTCCTAAGAGTGATCCTTGCGGGACTCCGTGTGTAATTTCATTGAAACCAGACAGAGAGTGATTGTATTTAACACACTGGGAGCGGTTTCTAATGTAGCTTTCGAACCAATCATGAGCTATGCCACGGATCCCATAATAGTCAAGCATATGCAGTAAAATGTCATGGTTAATGGTATCGAATGCTTTCGATAAATCCAAGAATAATCCCATAGCATATGCGTTGTTCTCGAAAGCGCCGATTATCTTGCTGGTTAAATCAATTAGTGCTGTGGAGGTTGAATGATTGCTTCGAAAACCATATTGACTGTTACAGATTAAATTTAACTTATTTAAAAAATTCACAGTTCTGTCATAAACAATTTATTTCGAGAATTTTAGATAAACACGGGAGAACTGAAATTGGTCTATAGTTACTTATTTCAGAACGATCACCGCATTTATAAATCGGAGTAACTTTAGCTATTTTCAATTTACTGGGGAAAACACCTCTAGACAATGAGTTATTGAATACATAACATATAGGCTTGCTATGTTCACCAATGACAGATTTGACCACTCCTGGATTAATATCATCAATACCAGCAGCCTTTTTATTCAGAAAAGTTCCAACGATTTTGTTGATCTCAAGTTCACTGGTATGTTTTAAGAACAGTGACTGTCTATTTGGGCTCTTAAGATAGTCCCGGTAGTTGATACGAGCTTGGGGAATTTTCTCGTCCAGTGAGGGTGCAATCTGAGTGAAATAGTTGTTGAATGCATTGGCTATTTCACTGTGGCCACTGGTTTGATTACCATTACAATTAAAGGTGCAGTCTTGCTTCTTGTTAGGACCGGTAGGTTTCAGTAGGGAGTTAATAATATTCCAGGTTTCTCTTATATTAGACTTTGCTTTGGAAAACTTGCATTGAAAGAAATTTATTTTGGCTTGTTTTATCACAACATTTAGTCTATTGCGGAAATATTTGTACCTCTCCTCATTCTCTACGTTTGGACAATTAAGAAACATTTTGTACAACTTATTTTTACATTTGATGGACTGTAAGATGCCGTCTCTCATCCACAGTTTCAATTTCTTCTTGGGTTTATATTTCTTGAGCGGGAAGTGTTTGTTGTAGAGGGTGGAGAAATGGGAAGTGAGTGCCTCATATCCTTCGTTAGGATCATCTGTGGAATACACATCACTCCAATTTACATCAGCTAGGTCTTGTTGGAAGCTAAGAATGGTTTGTTGTGTGATGTTCCTGTAGAAGTATTCAGGATTGTCCTTTTTGCAAGGTGCATTATTTAGACATGTGATCTGAAAAATTGGTAAGTGATCAGTTGAATCATCGAATAGTATTCCTTGTTGCGTCTGCAAGTCAATATTACTGATGATATTATCAATGAGGGTAGCGGAGGAGTTGGTTATGCGAGTTGGCTTATTAATCAGGGGCAAGTGAAAGTTACTAAACAGTGAATTAATAAAATTTTGAGTGGGATTGTGATGCTCATGTTTGAGAAGGTCGATATTAAAATCACCCAAAATGTAGGATAATTTTTTTTTTTGCCTATTTCAAGTGAGCAAGATATCAAATGCATCCACAAATGAGTTTACGTTGGTGTCAGTGGGCTTATACACAATCCCAACAATGATGCTCTTACTTGCCATTTGGGTTATCTCTATAAAGAGGGAGTCGCAAAGAGAATTGTCTAATTTGAGGTCATTGCGCTCTTTAAAGGCAAGTGAGTCATGGACATAGATGGCAACACCACCTCCAACCTTTTTACCTTGTCTGTTGCTCTGAATACATCTGTAGTCTGGGATACTCAAGGTGTGACTGTTATCACTCAGCCATGTTTCAGAGATTCCAATTATGCTGAATTGAAATTCAAGCATCTTAATGAAATTCGTTATGCGGTCAAAGTTGTTGGGCAGGCTTCTCGAGTTATAATGAATACAGGAAAAATGTGTTGTGGGCGTATATCTAGTATTCACATATTTGGTAACAAACTGCTCAGAAAGTAGATAGTCGGATTTACTTTACATTTACTTTCTGTTGTCTGGAAATGTCCGCATGTGCCTTGACATGGTCAACTCACAATGGTGGACAAATAAATTAGAAGGATATCAGTTTTTATGGCAGCATAGTTAGCAGCTGTTTTCAAGCTTATATATGAATTTGGAAAGCAGTGTTTAAATTGTTAAAAAAGCAGAACAAATGGAGAGGGATTTGCATAATTAACACAATTGAATTCTTAGGAAAACAAATGACAGAAATGAAACAACTTACTCACAAAATATCATTGATTTTAATATGTAAATATTATGAAAATTTAGATCCTAATAATGTCAGCAAACATGAAAACCCAAAATCAGATTTTCAAAAATAAAATCACCTTCTCAATATTCAATCGCCCATTACGTGTAAACGCATGGTGTAACATGTGACTCATTTTCACAGAGCGGGTCACATATTACCATTTCTGCTGCATAAATTTGCCAGTAATTTTCAGTCACTGTGTTCATCTGTCTGCTCTGATCGTGATGATACGGTCCCTTTAAAAACTGATTGGAGAAAAGACTAACCGTGTACATACATTTTATTCATATTACATATCACAAAAATAAATTTATGTTTTAACTAATTTACACATTTATTAAGTATGCTGAGACGCAATAGAAACTTACCACTTGTTTTGGAATAGCATAAAATTGTAATGTTCAAAATAAGACAACACAACAATTTGGATTAGAAATGTTGGCATTTTATTGAGGAAATGTCCACGTTTTGTCACTGTACTCGATCCCATCTGTATCCACTTCATCGCGAGTGCACATATTACATTTGTGCATTGTGATTACTGATAATTTAAGGTCGAAAAAGTGGTAAGTTTCTATTGCGTCTCGGTATATTTACTTCTATTTATTATTATAGTTAAAGTACAATTACTGTCAGGCATAAGTCAGACATGAAGGTCAATTTGTTCAAACATGGACTAGACTCAAGTCTTGTGTAACTCTGATTCACCAGAAAATTGTGTGTCACATGATGTTCACTATTTTTACAGTAATGCCAATCAAACAAGAAAAAACTATGTGATGGCCACAAAGGTAACCAATGAACTAACCCATAGCAACATATTTTCAATGTACTGCATAACATTTACTATTATTTACCTCGAACCCAGTAAGTTGTTCGTGTTGATAGCAAAACTAGGCTTGGGCGATATTGATTTTTTTTCATCCACGATATATCATCAAACATATATCGCGATTTTTGATAATATCTCATTTTTTTTCACGCGTGAGTGCTTTAGAGCCAATAATAACAGGGATGTACCCATCTACAATCGTCACAATAAATTGCCAGTACTTACCTGAGAGACATGTGGAATCGCGCCAAATTCGTTTGCATAATAATTATGTGGGACGGTTATTGCGTTGTGAACCGCTGCTGATCCATGCTTTGATTTAATTCATGACTAATGTCATGAGCACAGAGCACCTGCGATTACTGCAAACGTTAATTTGTTGTCGATTTTTAAGGTAATGCCCATATTCTACGGAAGTGTATTTAGGACATGGCAGAAAAAATTCCCGAATTACTATTTCGTCTGGGCGAATTACTATTTCGCCCGGGTGAATTAGTAATTCGCCGGGCGAAATAGGTTTATGTTACTGTAGTCCTGTATCCATGCCAGTGTGTAGTCATCACTGTGATTAATGAGAGTAAAAAACTAATTATTTCATCGATATTTTACAGGTATGTGGATTTTCCTTTATCAATTTAACATTTCCATCACATATAGATCAACTAGGGATAACTCTAGCTTACTTTTACCCTATTTAAAGTAATCATTTTATACTTAAACTTTGCTGAATCTTTATAACTCAGTGCTTTAATTATTAGCAGCACTAGCAGTCGTAGACCTTGCTGAAAGTTGTTTAAAGATTGACTACAACGGAATAATGATAAGTGCTGTGTTGCTGTTTTCGTTCGAGAAATGTGTAATGATTACTAACATATTATTATTATTCAATCAAACTTGTTCCTTCATGCAAAAAAAAATCAATTTGATCGGCGTTCTACGACCCAGAAAAGCCCAGTTTCACCAAAAGCCCTCAACTCATGAATAATTCATACTTCGTGTGTGACGTAGCACCCATGACGCTTTGTTACCCCCACGCACAACAGTCGATCGTACGTGTGTACTGTATGCATTTACCATACATGCAATGCGGAACAACAGCGGACAAGCGACATCTTCTAGACCGAAAAACAGCGAAAATGTCCGATAGCAGCGAATATTGGGAAGATCACAGTATAGATGAGGAAGAGGAGTTTCATATAGGCACTTCTGAGGATAGTGATGTCAGCTCTAGCGATGAGGGGAGCTCCCCGGAGAGAGAAGGCGAAGACAATGACGAAGAACTCGAAGTACGTGGCGCTGAACCATACCAGTTCGAGCCACCTGCAGTTGACCAGCCCGGTGACGGTGATCGTCAGGCCGAAGACGACGAATCAAATCCTGATGATAGACGGCTAAACACAGACTGACTAGTAAGCCCACAAAATGATTCATGAATGAAATACTGAATGATGCTTCGTTTGATCAATTCGTTTCTGCTGTACAAAAATAGTTGTAGGCTATACTTGACAAAAACATGAACGAACATGATGGAGACCCAAGGTAGTACATATACATGTGTACAATTGTACATGTGTACAATACATGTACAGTGGAAATTTGGGGGTAATTACTATGTCTTGCGTTTTATGATTTGTTGGCAATATTAGCCAGTATTTATGAAGACATGATGGGAAAGTAATCACTGCTCAAAATTCAAATAAAATCATGATCTTTTACCATCATGCTTTAAGCATTGACATTTAGTCTTTCCTTCAAATCAAAGGTTGTAGCCCCTGCACAATAAAAATGTTTGATCTGCCCATGGAAAATGTATTCCTTCGTGATGTACCTGTCCTTGGATCAGTTCATGGGGGATGTATTTCAAGATCAATTTTAAGTAGTAAACCTCAATGACAAAGTTACTAAAATTATATTTTCCAAACTTCTTTTTTTTGTAATAGGTGTTCGTGTGGACATTGTGTTCTTCAGCCTTTGCTCGCAAAACTGTATATGTTGCAAAGAAGTTGGAGAAGACAGAGAACATGATGCAGCTGGACATCAACGTGGATGATCCCAACCAGTGCCTTACCATCCATGATTGGTTTGATGCGATCTGCCTCCACCCAGGAGTGCTTGCAACAGCGTATTTTCAGTACAAGAGCATACTATGGCAGAGATGCAGTTGAAGGAACGCTTGACCAGTAAGTGATTTGAGTGTTGACTGAATGTACAAAGCCAATGTACCATCAATTTCAATTAACATTTTAGAGCAATGTCAGTTTTGAATGATCTGCATATCAAGCAGAATTACTTTTGATTGACCAGAATGAGCACCGGTGTTTACTTCAGAGTAACCGCACAACTGAATATGACCTTGGTTGACCCACGCATCTATATCTTATTGTACATGCGTACATGTATGTAATTGTTTACTTTTGATCATGATTGCCTTTTGGTATGGTTATAGTTTTGTAGCATTTCAGTTTCACATGGTGTTAACGTAAACAATATCGATACTCCACCATGCAAATCACAAATCTTATGTTTATAATTTTGTCTGATTTTTGTTTTGTTTTACAGAAAATATCGCCATGTTGCATATCAGGCAAGTGGTGAGGTGGTGTTGGGAGTTATCTTGGCTGTTTCAACCGGTGCCACTGCCATCATGTAATGGACGCAATCCGCAGGACGTTCCCAAACCCTGATGGACAGTACAAAGGATTTTCTGTATCCACCACTGGATTAGCCGATTTGCTTTGTTTTATTTTTAAATTGGTAACATTCTTCCCTAGTTATAATGATCTGGAGGAGTTACAAATTATTTTGAACGTTCATAAACCATGATCAATGGCAGAATCAATTACGTGTATTTCATTTTGTGTGTCTTTTCGGGGAGAAGTTGATTAATTTAGCACTAATGTGAAATAAACTTGTTTATGTTGCCAACAATACACTATGGTAAAAACAGTACAAATTCGGTATGGCAGAAAGATGCCAAGAACTGAAAATTTTACAAGACCTTAGTACTTTCGAATAAATGACAAGACAAAATATGTATGTATTTGCAACCAACAATTGAGTTTATGTTTGAGGTTAAAATATCAAAATTAAAAAAGTTGCCTCTTGATGACGAAAACAACTTAATCAAAATCCTGTACATACTTGTTTGGAACTTGGCCATTGTTCTGTTAAACCGAACTGGAAATCCTTTGAAATTCGTTTCATTTGCTGCTCTTTTCCCAGGAAAAAAATTACAATCAGCATAACTCTACTGCTGAGCAGGTTCAGATTTTCTTGGATTAAAGCTAATTCAATTAGGTTTTTTGGCTTTGCATCACAAAAGGGAGAAGTGTGACAAAGACTAATATTGTAAATCTCATGTTGGTAAATCTCATGTACTTCTGCCTATAAAACTAAACTTGTTCTGAGTGTACAGTGGCAATAAATTGTAAAATACAAGAATAGAATAACAATAAATGTGTACAGGCATGTCATTCTGTCTTCAATCAAATATTAATAAAAATATAAAAAGACATGTATATAGCACCAAATCCATTTGAACAAAAATGCTCCCAGGCCTTTAAATATAATAAAATAACCTAAAGTAACAATAGCAAAGATTATAAAAGATTAAATACATGGGAGCCAGATAAAGTGATAAAAACAGGCAAATATCAGCAGGGGCGGATCCAGGAATTTTGGCATGAAGGTGAAATCCTTTCGTGTATTATTCACGAACTTCACCCATTCCTTTGATATCGCAGGATCCGCGGAAATTGAAAAATGAGTCTCTGGATTCTTAATACTATTTCTGGTGCATCCACCAACAACACATGAAGTCGGCATTATATAACTGTTACAACAACGTCGAAAAAAAAGCTTCATAAAAACTTCATGCCTCTGCTGACGCATGAAAACGCATGTATAATATACACGGAAGTAACATGGCGTCTTCTGTTTACTCTCGGGTGCTCATGGGTTATACGTCATCCCTTTTCGCTGGTTTACAAGTCCGCTGGTATACTATATCGTGGATTTCATAGTGGATTTTCAATGGGTCTTTTGTGGAACCAGTGCAGGGCGGAAATTTCAAAATCGAAGAAGGGGGTCTAATTATTTCGGTCAAATTGCAACAAAATTATAAAGAGAAAAACATGACCACAACAATAAATTGTTACCTGAACACAACATAAACAAGGTTCGATAGTCAATTTAATGTGAGAGTTTTCGTTGTAATCCATCTTTAAAGTATTGTTTTTATTTATTGATTATTCCCTTTTCCGATGTTGCTTTGGGTATCAGCTTTAAGTGTCTGACAGCTTAAACCTTATAGATACTAAGATGACTTTTCCAATAAAGTGTATTTGGAATCAGAAAAGTCATGGTAGTTTTAGTTTTGTAAGTTCAGTGGGTACCTCCATTGCATATTACAAAGTATACAGTTATGATTGACACTGGAACAAACCATCCGCCCTCATGGTTTGCGACCATGCTTTAGTTTATGTGGCACCACCACATCTGGAAAGTAATTAACTTTAAGCCCTGGGGGCTATGGTCAGTGGTAGCTGGGTAGATAGGGTAGCCTGCATGGTCAGTAGACTATTCCTTTGTTTTTCCTAAGTGAGAGTCAAGTGCCAGGCTATGAAGGGTTACGAGGGTCCAGTTGTTTTATGTAAACTTACAGAATAGGCAATGGTCTCCCAAAGTGGTTTTCTTTCTTTTATCTTATGTGTTTCTTTATGTTGGTTTACCAAGGACTGGATGTGGAGTGAAATAAGACTGTGTTTCTAGTAACAGTACATTAGTAGTGATGAAGTCACATATACAGTTGGTTGTTAGATTTAAACTCAAGCAGTTTGTTAAAGGTCTTCCAAACTAATCATCCCGGGTGTAACAAATATTAAGTGATTCATTATGTCAAAAGAAGTACCAATTTGAAAAGGACTCTTTTTCGTCCTCGGGATATTTATTTGCTTGGCCTATAGGCATGATAGGGGTAGTAGACCGAGTTACTGGACCCAACAACGCCTTTTTTTTTTTACATTTGGACATAATCCAGTGTTGGGTCCAGTAACTCGGACACACGATTTTGGTAGTTTTTCATGGATGCTTGTCCAGTTCAAGGATTTCTTGAAGAGGGAATTGAGGACTATAATGATCAGAAGCACTGCATCAAGATGCATTAACCTGTAATACATATTTTTCCTGCCTCTACCAAACACAACATTCAAATGATACTGGGGTCTGATTATGTGTCCTCCCCATTTTAAAAAAATGTGGCAGGTTGACAAGTCTGGGCACCTGAACTCACTTAAAAATCACATGCAGGCCTATCTATTATGTAGGCCTATACATGTTTAAAAAAAATGTAAGTTGGTCTGGAAGTATATGACACTTGAGGGCGCGTGTTACACAGCTCATGATGATAATTATTGTGTGTGCCAAATCCAATAATGTGACATGACAGGAACAGTAGCGTTTGTGTGCCAATTTAAAAGTCTTACTTCTAAAGTACCTCGCGTTGTTTATTTTCTTCAGGTTGGACCGAGCAGATGGCAGAGGGATCCATTTTCAAGTTCTTATGTAAACGAGGTGAAGGAAGTCATTCAGCAAATGAATAAAGAAAAGGTATAGTCGATATCATAATTATACTAATGTCAATGATATACACTAGAGCTGTATGTGTGTGCGTGTGCGTGTGTGTGCGCGCAAAGCAGTTGGGCTGTGTGCACATTGTGGTAATGGATTTGTGGGTCATCTGGGTATTTTATAAATTGGTCTATCGGTAAAAAATTGTTTTGTATAATTTCAAAAAAATGTGAAGAAATGAAATGTAAGTGGAATTGTAGTCCATGTCAATAATGAAGAACAAGTCCAAGACAAGAGGGTTTCTTTGTTCAGGAGGATCACGCAATACATTCAGCATATGTATTTATTAAATGAGCCAGGTAGGCAAGGCGAGTATTATAAAAGCCCAGGTAGAAAGGGCACAATAAGGCATCATTGTTTCTTCTGAGGGAGCAGCAAAATTTTTGTTT
>CM055826.1:3331766-3349136 GCA_029582265.1 Zoroaster sp. YZ-2022
TTCAGCTGAGTGTAGAACCAATAATAACAGGGATGTACCCATCTACAATCGTCACAATAAATTGCCAGTACTTACCTGAGAGACATGTGGAATCGCGCCAAATTCGTTTGCATAATAATTATGTGGGACGGTTACTGCGTTGTGAACCGCTGCTGATCCATGCTTTGATTTAATTCATGACTAATGTGATGAGCACAGAGCACCTGCGATTACTGCAAACGTTAATTTGTTGTCGATTTTTAAGGTAATGCCCATATTCTACGGAAGTGTATTTAGGACATGGCAGAAAAAAATTCCCGGATTACTATTTCGCCTGGGCGAATTACTATTTCGCCCAGGCGAATTACTAATCCGCCCGGGCGAATTACTATTTCGCCCGGGTGAATTAGTAATTCGCCCGGGCGAAATAGGTTTATGTTACTGTAGTCCTGTATCCATGCCAGTGTGTAGTCATCACTGTGATTAATGAGAGTAAAAAACTCATTATTTCATCGATATTTTACAGGTATGTGGATTTTCCTTTATCAATTTAACATTTCCATCACATATAGATCAACTAGGGATAACTCTAGCTTACTTTTACCCTATTTAAAGTAATCATTTTATACTTAAACTTTGCTGAATCTTTATAACTCAGTGCTTTAATTATTAGTAGCACCATGGAGGTATAAAATCTATTTTATACCTCCATGGTAGCACTAGCAGTCGTAGACCTTGCTGAAAGTTGTTTAAAGATTGACTACAACGGAATAATGATAAGTGCTGTGTTGCTGTTTTCGTTCGAGAAATGTGTAATGATTACTAACATATTATTATTATTCAATAAAACTTGTTCCTTCATGCAAAAAAAAATCAATTTGATCGGCGTTCTACGACCCAGAAAAGCCCAGTTTCACCAAAAGCCCTCAACTCATGAATAATTCATACTTCGTGTGTGGCGTAGCACCCATGACGCTTTGTTACCCCCACGCACAACAGTCGATCGTACGTGTGTACTGTATGCATTTACCATACATGCAATGCGGAACAATAGGCGTGACAAGCGACATCTTCTAGACCGAAAAACAGCGAAAATGTCCGATAGCAGCGAATATTGGGAAGATCACAGTATAGATGAGGAAGAGGAGTTTCATATAGGCACTTCTGAGGATAGTGATGTCAGCTCTAGCGATGAGGGGAGCTCCCCGGACGAGAGAGAAGGCGAAGACGATGACGAAGAACTCGAAGTACGTGGCGCTGAACCATACCGGTTCGAGCCACTTGCAGCGCCTGCAGTTGACCAGCCCGGTGACGGTGATCGTCAGGCCGAAGACGACGAACCAAATCCTGATGATAGACGGCTAAACACAGACTGGTAAGCCCACAAAATGATTCATGAATGAAATACTGAATGATGCTTCGTTTGATCAATTCGTTTCTGCTGTACAAAAATAGTTGTAGGCTATACTTGACAAAAACATGAACGAACATGATGGAGACCCAAGGTAGTACATGTACATGTACATGTGTACAATTGTACATGTGTACAATACATGTACAGTGGAAATTTGGGGGTAATTACTATGTCTTGCGTTTTATGATTTGTTGGCAATATTAGCCAGTATTTATGAAGACAATAAAATGTTTGATCTGCCCATGGAAAAATGTATTCCTTCGTGATGTACCTGTCCTTGATCAGTTCATGGGGGATGTATTTCAAGATCAATTTTTAAGTAGTGCAACCCCAATGACAAAGTTACTAAAATTATATTTTCCAAACTTTTTTTTTTGTAATAGGTCTTCGTGTGGACATTGTGTTCTTCAGCCTTTGCTCGCAAACTGTATATGTTGCAAAGAAGTTGAGAAGACAGAGAACATGATGCGGCAGCTGGACATCAACGTGGATGATCCCAACCAGTGCCTTACCATCCATGATTGGTTTGATGCGATCTGCCTCCACCCAGGAGTGCTTGCAACAGCGTATCTTCAGTACAGAGCATACTATGGCAGAGATGCAGTTGAACGAACGCTTGACCAGTAAGTGATTTGAGTGTTGACTGAATGTACAAAGCCAATGTACCATCAATTTCAATTAATATTTTAGAGCAATGTCAGTTTTGAATGATCTGCATATCAAGCAGATTACTTTTGATTGACCAGAATGAGCACCGGTGTTTACTTCAGAGTAACCGCACACAACTGAATATGACCTTGGTTGACCCACGTGCATCTATATCTTATTGTACATGCATTACATGTATGTAATTGTTTACTTTTGATCATGATTGCCTTTTGGTATGGTTATAGTTTTGTAGCATTTCAGTTTCACATGGTGTTAACGTAAACAATATCGATACTCCACCATGCAAATCACAAATCTTATGTTTATAATTTTGTCTGATTTTTTGTTTTGTTTTACAGAAAATATCGCCATGTTGCATATCGGCAAGTGGTGAGGTGGTGTTAGAAGTTATCTTGGCCGTTTCAACCGGGTGCCACTGCCATCATGTGGAATGGACGCACTCCGCAGGACGATCCAAAACACTGATGGACAGTACAAAGGATTTTCGTATCCACCACTGGATTAGGCCGATTTGCTTTGTTTTATTTTTTTAAATTGGTAACATTCTTCCCTAGTTATAATGATCTGGAGGGAGTTACCAATTATTTTGTGCGTTCATAAACCATGATCAATGGCAGAATCAATTACGTGTGTATTTCATTTGTGTCTTTTCGAGTTGATTAATTTAGCACTAATGTGAAATAAACTTGTTTTATGTTGCCAACAATACACTATGGTAAAAACATTACAAATTCGGTATGGCAGAAAGATGCCAAGAACTGAAAATTTTACAAGACCTTAGTACTTTCGAATAAATGACAAGACAAAATATGTATGTATTTGCAACCAACAATTGAGTTTATTTTTGAGGTTAAAATATCAAAATTAAAAAAGTTGCCTCTTGATGACGAAAACAACTTAATCAAAATCCTGTACATACTTGTTTGGAACTTGGCCATTGTTCTGTTAAACCGAACTGGAAATCCTTTGAAATTCGTTTCACACTTGCTGCTCTTTTCCCAGGAAATAACTTACAATCAGCATAACTCTACTGCTGAGCAGGTTCAGATTTTCTTGGATTAAAGCTAATTCAATTAGGTTTTTTGGCTTTGCATCACAAAAGGGAGAAGTGTGACAAAGACTAATATTGTAAATCTCATGTTGGTAAATCTCATGTACTTCTGCCTATAAAACTTAAAACTTGTTCTGAGTGTACAGTGGCAATAAATTGTAAAATACAAGAATAGAATAACAATAAATGATGTGTACAGGCCATGTCATTCTGTCTTCAATCAAATATTAATAAAAAATATAAAAGACATGTATATAGCACCAAACCATTTGAATAAAATGCTCCCAGGCACTTTTAAATATAATAAAATAACCTAAAGTAACAATAGCAAAGATTATAAAAGATTAAATACATGGGAGCCAGATAAAGTGATAAAAACAGGCAAATATCAGCAGGGGCGGATCCAGGAATTTTGGCATGAAGGTGAAATCCTTTCGTGTATTATTCACGAACTTCACCCATTCCTTTGATATCGCAGGATCCCGCGGAAATTGAAAAAAATGAGTCTCTGGATTCTTAATACTATTTCTGGTGCATCCACCAACAACACATGAAGTCGGCATTATATAACTGTTACACAACAACGTCGAAAAAAAGCTTCATAAAAACTTCATGCCTCTGCTGACGCATGAAAACGCATGTATAATATACACGGAAGTAACATGGCGTCTTCTGTTTACTCTCGGGTGCTCATGGGTTATACGTCATCCCTTTTCGCTGGTTTACAAGTCCGCTGGTATACTATATCGTGGATTTCATAGTGGATTTTCAATGGGTCTTTGTCGGGAACCAGTGCAGGGCGGGAAATTTCAAAAATCGAAGAAGCGGGGTCTAATTATTTCGGTCAAATTGCAACAAAATTATAAAGAGAAAAACATGACCACAACAATAAATTGTTACCTGAACACAACATAAACAAGGTTCGATAGTCAATTTAATGTGAGAGTTTTCGTTGTAATCCATCTTTAAAGTATTGTTTTTATTTATTGATTATTCCCTTTTCCGATGTTGCTTTGGGTATCAGCTTTAAGTGTCTGACAGCTTAAACCTTATAAATACTAAGATGACTTTTCCAATAAAGTGTATTTGGAATCAGAAAAGTCATGGTAGTTTTAGTTTTGTAAGTTCAGTGGGTGCCACCTCCATTGCATATTACAAAGTATACAGTTATGATTAGACACAGAACAAACCATCCGCCCTCATGGTTTGCGACCATGCCTTTAGTTTATGTGACACCACCACATCTGGAAGAGTAATTAACTTTAAGCCCTGGGGCTATGGTCAGTGGTAGCTGGGTAGATAGGGTAGCCTGCATGGTCAGTAGACTATTCCTTTGTTTTTCCTAAGTGAGAGTCAAGTGCCAGGCTATGAAGGGTTACGAGGGTCCAGTTGTTTTATGTAAACTTACAGAATAGGCAATGGTCTCCCAAAGTGGTTTTCTCTTTCTTTTATCTTATGTGTTTCTTTATGTTGGTTTACCAAGGACTGGATGTGGAGTGAAATAAGACTGTGTTTCTAGTACAGTACATTAGTAGTGATGAAGTCACATATACAGTTGGTTGTTAGATTTAACTCAAGCAGTTTGTTAAAGGTCTTCCAAACTAATCATCCCGGGTGTAACAAATATTAAGTGATTCATTATGTCAAAAGAAGTACCAATTTAAAGGACTCTTTTTCGTCCTCGGGAGTATATTTATTTGCTTGGCCTATAGGCATGATGATAGGGGTAGTAGGCCGAGTTACTGGACCCAACAACGCTTTTTTTTTTACATTTGGACATAATCTGGCATACGCCAGTGTTGGGTCCAGTAACTCGGACACACGATTTTGGTAGTTTTTCATGGATGCTTGTCCAGTTCAAGGATTTCTTGAAGAGGGAATTGAGGACTATAATGATCAGAAGCACTGCATCAAGATGCATTAACCTGTAATACATATTTTTCCTGCCTCTACCAAACACAACATTCAAATGATACTGGGGTCTGATTATGTGTCCTCCCCATTTTTTTAAAATGTGGCAGGTTGACAAGTCTGGGCACCTGAACTCACTTAAAAATCACATGCAGGCCTATCTAGTATTATGTAGGCCTATACATGTAAAAAAAAATGTAAGTTGGTCTGGAAGTATATGACACTTGAGGGCGCGTGTTACACAGCTCATGATGATCAAGCTGACCATTTTAGCCGATTTTCGGCTAGATTTGACAGATTTTTTTGAAAAAAACGAATCTGACAGAAAATCTAGCAGAATAATTTTTTTAGCAGAATTCTGGAAAATTGGGGAATCTAGCAGAAAAATCTAGCAGATTTGTGTTAAACAAGTTTTTTTTTTTAACAAATAAACATTATTTTTAAATAAACGGTTTACCAAACCCTTGCAAAACGGGACAGGCATGCCAGTCTAATGCGCCGAGGTTCCCTGGGACCCTGACGTCTTATTGCACAGTTTATTACCACAACGTAGTGTATAGCACTCCGTACTAATGACGTCACCTTTTCTCAAAATAGCCGGCTGAAACTTTCCACCAGTCATGCCATGCGATAGCGCATAGCGTGGTGGCGACGGCCGACGTGTGAAAGTGTGATGTACACTAGAGTACATGCGACAAACAGAGCGTAACGTTAGTGCGGAGTGCTATTCGGTTCATGAAGTTAGGTCTGTAGTAACTAGTATAAAATCAATGAAATGGCTTCTACTAGTAAGCAACGTGATGATCCTCCGAAGAAGAAAGTGAAGGGGAAAGTATATGACCAGATTTTTAGAGATGAGTGGTTAACAGATGCGAAGTATTCCAAGTGGCTTCGGCGTGATCCAGCGGACTCAAAAAAGGAGAGGTGCATTGTGTGTTGGACAGTTCGTCTGCAAGAAATCAAACATCGACGACCACGCCAAAAGTGCGAAACATGTGAAGATAATGAAGGATAAATTTGATGTAACTGCTCCTAGGCCACTTGAAGTGCACTTCTCAAAGGACAAAACAGCTAAGGACACTATGAGGGCAGAACTAAAACTTGGAGCTTGGGCTGCAGAGCACAACATTCCCTACCGTGCATTTGACCATTTATCCGATGTTTTAGCCAAGGCTTTCCCTGACAAGGTAGCTCAGAACTTGCAGCTGAAACGCACTAAGGTGTCTTCTTTAGTTACTAATGTGATAGGCAAGGATTTCATTGACGGCATACAGAAAAAACTGAACAGTGAGGATGATAATGTAAAAGTGAAATACAGTATCATCATTGACGAAAGTACAGACCGCTCTGGTGAGAAGCAATTGGCTGTCGTCATAAAATATTTTGATGGACCTGTCATGAAGACACGTCTCCTCGATCTTGTGGCTGTAGCAGAGGGGGATGCAGAATCACTATTCAATGAACTTTCAGCGGTCATCAAAGAAAAGGACTGGACTGGGTGACTGTGTGGGGTGGTGCAGACACCTGCAATGTAATGCATGGTGCTCATGACAGCGTAAAAAGTAGACTGAAATTGTAATCCTAAACATTGCCACAATGAAGTGCTCCTGCCATAGTGCTGCCCTGGTGGCCTCCCATGCGATGTGAAGTTCTGCCTCGATCATTGGAGAAACTGGTGCATGATATTTATAACTATTTTTGCACACTCCAACAAACGTACGGCTGCCTTCAAAGAATTTCAGGAATTCACTGACTGTGAGCCACATAAAATACTAAAACCATGTCAGACGCGGTGGCTGAGCCTACACGAGTGCGTAGCAAGACTTCTTGAGCAGTGGAGGGCTTTACTTGTTCATGCAAGATCAAGATCTCATTGAAAAGAATGCACATGCTCATGAGATCCTAGCTGTCATGCGTAACCCGTACATGAAAATGTACCTGGAGTTTCTCTCTTTCATGCTACCGAAAATACTGATCTTCAACAAGACGTTCCAGTCAAGTGGATCCACAATCCATATCCTCACCGATACACTGAAAAAGCTATACTCTGATATTCTGTGTCTCTACCTGAAACCAGCATTTGTAAGACAGTCTCGTTCGTTAGCTGACATCGACCCATCAAGCGAAGCCCTCATGGTGCCGTTGGAATCCACATACATCGGAGTAGCAGCATCTGGGTCACTCACTGCGCTGAATTCAACCAATGAAATGAAGAAAGACTTCCTCCAGATGTGCAGAGCGTTTATGGTTACTGCATACGACCCTTATACGACCCCATGTTGACAGCCGCCAGTAAGCTCAAAGTGGATTCGGTGAAGACAGGCCAAGTGGCTTCCTTTGTTGGTGTAATACTGCCTCACTTCCCAGGAGTTATAGCTGATGAGAAGCTGCAAAGGGTGGACGACCTCTGGCGACAGGTCCCGTTCGATGAGGACTTATCCGAAGATCTAGACTTTGTACCTTTTTGGCAGAAAGTTTTCAGCAATGACAACTACAGCCCTCTCAGTTACTGTGTGAAAGCGATCATGCTGATACCAGTTGCAAATGCTGATTGTGAGCGAATGTTCTCTGAGCTTCACCAAATCAAGTCTGCGCAACGCAACCGTTTCACAACATCCTCTCATCAAGTTGTAGCAGCTCGGGAAGGGATTCAGGAGACTGGCTGCATTGAATTTGAACCAAGCAAAACAATGTACACGAAATTTAACAGTGCTATGTACGACAAGTGAGTCTCGGGACCCTGCCGTGTGCCAACTTTGCCCTGCAGGTGAGTATATTAACTTGTTTAAAATGTATTGCGTTTCTTAATTAGTCAATTTTATAACATCTGCCCGTTTGTTTTAAGTATATATAATGTGTTTCGTGCGATTTTAGGTGATCTGACAGATTTTTGTCAAATCTAGCAGAATTTTGAAGTGCATCTAGCAGAATTGTTCCATTTTCATCTGGTCACGTTGATGATGATAATTATTGTGTGTGCCAAATCCAATAATGTGACATGACAGGGAACAGTAGAGTTTGTGTGCCAATTTAAAAGTCTTACTTCTAAAGTACCTCGCGTTATGTTTATTTTCTTCAGGTTGGACCGAGCAAGATGGCAGAGGATCCCATTTTCAAGTTCTTATGTAAACGAGGTGCGAAGGAAGTCATTCAGCAAATGAATAAAGAAAAGGTATAGTCGATATCATAATTATACTAATGTCAATGATATACACTAGAGCTGTGTGTGTGTGCGTGTGCGTGTGTGTGCGCGCAAAGCAGTTGGGCTGTGTGCACATTGTGGTAATGGGTTTGTGGGTCATCTGGGTATTTTATAAATTGGTCTATCGGTAAAAAATTGTTTTGTATAATTTCAAAAAAATGTGAAGAAATGAAATGTAAGTGGAATTGTAGTCCATGTCAATAATGAAGAACAAGTCCAAGACAAGAGGGTTTCTTTGTTCAGGAGGATCACGCAATACATTCAAAGTATGTATTTATTAAAATGAGCCAGGTAGGCAAGGCGAGTATTAAGCCCAGGTAGAAAGGCACAATAAGGCATCATTTCTTCTGAGGAGCAGCAAATATTGCACCTATGTTTTTACAGAAACAGTGCCAGTGGTGTCTGGGTCGGGCAAGAAAACAATTCTTAAATATTGATACAAATTAAAATACAAATTAAAATACACTTACTAGTGAGAACCTCCCTAAATGACTTCAGTAAAACAAAAGGCGAAAAATAAATGTAAACAATAGCAAATAATAACCAGCAAAAGTATGGGTGAATTTCACTCCCTTACACTGTTTCACCTTAGTCGTGTTGTATAGAAGTGGAAATCAGGTTCTCAGTTTTACTGCAAATTAATCAAATCAATTAAACAGGCTCCATAATTTTGTATTAACCCTTTCAATACCGAGCTATATTTGATCAGTCATGCCTTGGTTGCTACCGGTTTTTGCACAGCATGTTCAGTTCTTTACCAGAGACTTTTTAACAACTTTCAGTGTATAGCGCCCTCACTCAACAACATCATGAAAGGCCACTCTTGCAATGACAACAAATAACTCCACAAGTTATGACAAGAAAAATATTGACCAATAAAACAAATGCTTGTTTTGTTTATGGGTGGTTCATAAACCCCAACGTAATAGGTGATATATTTTTAGGTTCAGGTGAAAGGAATGTTGCGGTAACTGCACAAAATTGATTTTACTGTAGCAGTAGTCAAGTTTAAATGAAGTTGTTGCTCACATACCCACCCCACCCATTTCAAGATTGCTTACACCAACTTTCCCGCCCTCCCCCATTTCAATGTTGTGTTGCTGGTGTGCGCACTGTCACTTCAACATTGAAATGGGGAGGGGAGACGAAGGACCACAATCAAAAATGTTTATCACACACTGTGAAACTTCTCAAAGCATGGCAGCACACACATTGGCTTTTGACACTGTTTACAAATCATACGAGTTTGTTTCGCTTGGCTTTAGTGATGCAAATGACACAGTTGCATTTTTGCTGGGTGAGCAACATTGAAATGGGGGACACCTAGAACACAATCCAAACTACATTGGGTAAATGTTTATCACACACTGTGAAACTTCTCAAAGCATGGCAGCACACACATTGGCTTTTTGACACTGTTTACAAATCATACGAGTTTGTTTCCGCTTGGCTTTAGTGATGAAAATGACACAGTTGAATTTTATGATGTGTTAGCAACATTGAAATGGTCTGGTGGAAACCTAGAACACAATCCAAACTACATTGGGTAAATGTTTATCACACACTGTGAAACTTCTCAAAGCATGGCAGCACACATTGGCTTTTGACACTGTTTACAAATCATACGAGTTTGTTTCGCTTGGCTTTAGTGATGCAAATGACACAGTTGCATTTTTTGCTGGGTGAGCAACATTGAAATGGGGGACACCTAGAACACAATCCAAACTACATTGGGTAAATGTTTATCACACACTGTGAAACTTCTCAAAGCATGGCAGCACACACATTGGCTTTTGACACTGTTTACAAATCATACGAGTTTGTTTCGCTTGGCTTTAGTGATGCAAATGACACAGTTGCATTTTTGCTGGGTGAAACAACATTGAAATGGAGGGGACACCTAGAGCACAATCCAAACTACATTGGGTAAATGTTTATCACACACTGTGAAACTTCTCAAAGCATGGCAGAAAACACATTGGCTTTTGACACTGTTTACAAATCATACGAGTTTGTTTCCGCTTGGCTTTAGTGATGCAAATGACACAGTTGCATTTTTTGCTGGGTGAGCAACATTGAAATGGGGGGGGGGGACACCTAGAACACAATCCAAACTACATTGGGTAAATGTTTATCACACCGTGAAACTTCTCAAAGCATGGCAGAACACACATTGGCTTTTGACACTGTTTACAAATCATACGAGTTTGTTTCCGCTTGGCTTTAGTGATGCAAATGACACAGTTGCATTTTTTGCTGGGAGCAACATTGAAATGGGGGGCGGGGGGGGGGGACACCTAGAACACAATCCAAACTACATTGGGTAAATGTTTATCACACCGTGAAACTTCTCAAAGCATGGCAGAACACACATTGGCTTTTGACACTGTTTACAAATCATACGAGTTTGTTTCCGCTTGGCTTTAGTGATGCAAATGACACAGTTGCATTTTTTGCTGGGTGAGCAACATTGAAATGGGTGGAGACACCTAGAACACAATCCAAACTACATTGGGTAAATGTTTATCACACACTGAAACTTCTCAAAGCATGGCACACACGTTCTTTTGACACTGTTTACAAATCATACGAGTTTGTTTCCGCTTGGCTTTAGTGATGCAAATGACAGTTGCATTTGTTGCTGGGTGAGCAACATTGAAATGGGGGGGGGGGGGACACCTAGAACACAATCCAAACTACATTGGGTAAATGTTTATCACACACTGTGAAACTTCTCAAAGCATGGCAGAACACACATTGGCTTTTGACACTGTTTACAAATCATACGAGTTTGTTTCCGCTTGGCTTTAGTGATGTAATTGACACAGTTGCATTTTTTGCTGGGTGAGCAACATTGAAATGGGGGGGGGGGGGGACACCTAGAACACAATCCAAACTACATTGGGTAAATGTTTATCACACACTGTGAAACTTCTCAAAGCATGGCAGAACACACATTGGCTTTTGACACTGTTTACAAATCATACGAGTTTGTTTCCGCTTGGCTTGTGTGCTGCAAACGACACAGTTGCGCCTTTTGCTGGGCTGACTTCTCCCGGGATAATGTCTACTCGAAAGACACGATGGCTCATTGGTGTGCTTTGCTCGGTTGTGCTTCCAGGTGGAAAGAAGTTCATTGACCACCTTCACGCGGAAATCCAAGCTCGTCAAGTGCTGGTTTGTAGGAATTCGGTTGTAGACGACAGTAGCGTTCACCAAACAGATGTCAAGAATGGCCATGAAAATTCTTTTCCACCATTTCAGCGATCTATGGTGGTGTGTAATACTGACACAGTTGCGATGCTAGATCACTTCCACCCATGTATTTATTATAATCACTGACGAGAACAGGTTTTTGATTTCACGAAGTCCAGTGGAACTGTATTTGCTGCGAATTTCTTTAGTGTCCATACTGCAGTCACCATAATTAGTCAGAAGAGGTTACACGCTTTGCCATCCTGCCAAACAACACATAGTTGCCCTGCTTTTGTGTAAAAGTGCGGGTCATCGCCTTTTTCATGCGGAACTTCTTTGGGTTGCACTCTCCGGAATCCCTTGGGTGGTGTATCGTACTGTTCCACGAGCTCCAAACCCTAGCTGTGACAACTTGTGGACGAGAGCCGGGCTGGTGTACCAATTGTCCATGAAAACAAATGTCCCTTATGTTCGAGGTCCTTGCAGTAGTTCGATGACTATTTTGCCAGATGCTGAAAGGTTAGATGGATGGTTTGCTGCTGCATAAGCAATTGAGGATGGGCGCAATTGGTACGATGTGGGCTCTGAACCAGTGAACACCTTCCACGTGCACATGTGTACCCGGTTTCAGACTCGTTCAATGAAAAACATTTCAATCCAAACTTAGCAGACTTGCGTGGCATGTACTGTTTAAAACCGATTCGGCCTTTAAACTTTATCATAGTCTCATCTGGCGAGAGGTTTCGTCCAGGTTTATATATGCGACGAAACAATGGCAGTACAATGTGAAGCAGCGGGCGAACTTTAGACAGTTTGTCACGGGGAGAGTCATCATCCATTTCAGCTCTGTAGTTGGCAACGTGGAAAAATCTCAGGAGTGCGTCAAATCGGTTGCGAGACATAGTTGATGAGTACACAGGACTTCGCAGAACTTCAGACCTGGACCAGTGCATGGCGTAGCGTGGCCTTTTGTTGATGCCCATACACAGAAGCAAGGCCACAAATGCCATCATCTCAGGGATATCCGTTGGAGTCCAGGCATGCTGATGATTGGCTGCATCTGCACCCAGCGTTTGGTCAGCATAGCGATTGGTCTCTGTCACCATCAACTTCCAGACTGCCTGACAGAAGAACAGTTGAAAGATCTGCCCAGGCGAGAGGTTACTGAAATCTTCAGTACATCCAGTCTCTTCAGTAAAGTTCATAGGGGGTCGCTTCGTATAGGAGGAGTTTGCTTTATGCATCATAAAAGCCACTCGCAAGGCACAGTTACTCTATTCTTTATTTCATATTTTGTCGCCATCTTTATTATACTCAGAGATAATCTTATTTAGTTTTTTCATTTTTATATGTCCACTTTTTTTATTTTCTATGACGTCACCAATTCTTTTATGATGTCATACATGTACCTCATTTAAATAATTGGGCGTCTTTACACGTCTCCCGATTCTTTTCTCAGTTTTATACATTTGTCCCCCATACGGCATTTAACATACTACTGGAGGGCACTGTATGATTTGGGTGTAATGAGCTTTGGCGGTTATTTACTTTTTTTGGCAATGCTCAGCAAAACCATCATCGGAAATTTATGCATAGTCCCACTTTTCTTGAAAATGACAGCACACCAGGTGCTTGCAATTTGTATGACCTTCCTGTGTTATCTAATCATACACTCGATATGGTTAGATGGGGGTGCAGGTCAACTCTGTCCAAGGTAAACTCTGTCCAGATGGTACAACGCAAGCCAATTAAAGTAAATATAGGCTGTATTCTTGGTCGAAGAGGGTGCTGTAACGTTTTTGGGCACGAACACTAACCGAGTTGGACCGGAGTTGACCTGGGACAGAGTTGACTCGAAACCTTAGATGGCACTGAAATGTTAAAATGCTCTTTTGATAGATCAAAAAGATGATGCAACTTGCTAGAGGATGCCAATTGCTCTACGGTAGAGCAAGTGACATCCTCATCATTCATTCACTTTGATATGGTGCAAAGTTCATGTTAGGCCGACTCTGCATTTATACTGCACACTTTTGGGACAAACTTTGTGATTTTATTCATGTCTTTTTCTTGCATAGTAAAATCACATTAATTCAAATATGCTATTATGAATTTCGTTAGAAAGGCAATTGGTAAAACCCAGATTCCCCGGATCTAATGTCAACGTAAGTCGGACCTTACTAGATCCATCCTACATAAAAAGAAGCCCATTTCACCTGCAATATTTGGCAAATTAAGTTAATTAGGCCTACATTCAAACGTAAGGTAATTCTTGAAATTACTTGAACAGTTAATATTCTTTGAAAATGCCATTCCATCCATCATTCCTTTGAAAGAAAAACATTTTCTTCTGAGGATCCAGGAAAGTCTGACTAGGTCTGGAGGATCCGACTTTCAGTTTCATCAACACCCCTTTAGAAAAAAACATAAAAGTAGGCCTAGGGCCTACATTCAGAAGTATGCAAAACATGTTTGGCTCTTTCTAATCAGTAACGCGTACGTTAGCCAATTGGAACAGTTATGTGAAAGTTTTTCAGCTACGTCTTAGTTAAGGCCTACCTGAAGTTCTGCTTATTTGATGACCTTGGTAGGTGTGTGACAAAACTCTTCTTCACTTTCTTCTGATGTGGATGAGAGGACTGGTCATCGGATATTTCTGAACCACTATCCGCGAATATTTCGTCAATAATTTCAGCGTCATCCATGGCTGGCGGTCGACCGTCAGCTGTAAAACAGCTAAGTGAGCGTCGGCGGTCACGAAAAAAGCTACCAGCTTTATATAGAGACGCTAAAATCATTCATACTGACGCGCGCATTGTCCTGCGATTGATTAATCATGCCAACGTCAAGTGAGGGCGCTATTTACATTTCAGTTACAGGTTTCAGGCGTTGTGCCGGAGAGGAGCCTTGGGAACAAAAGAGTAGTGAATTCCCGTGACATAGCGTCCCTTTGGTAAAGAACATACATTCCACATTGAGCACAGGTGGCACGTTTGGGGTTGAAAGGGTTAAAGGAAAAAACAATGTCATAGTGCATGCAGTGTGTAACCTACATAATATAATTCTTATGGAACTCCTCACTGTTTTCTTTTCAGATTGACACGGAGGTTGTTACCAAAATGGGCCCGAACAACACCGAGCTGGGTCGGTTCCTCTGCATAGGGGATCGCATGGCGCTTCGAGAGTTCTGCACAAAGCAGCGTTCTTCTCAGCTGGAGTCAGCAAGAGCAAAACGCAAACGCAGATGCTACGAATCCATCCGGAAAAAAATGAAGTTAGTTGACCAGTCATCATGTAAAGAATCAAGTGATGACTCAGGAAGATCTACAAAATTGAGGGGAAATAAAAACGCTTCCAAACCTGTTCGAGCCATTGAATTTGGCTGGTATCATAACAGTACCAGTGTTCGGAAAGTCAATGGTGGTGGTACAAGAAGTGTCACAGTGCCAAAGGGTAATACCGAGGAAGACTTACTGAACGTTGGGAAGAATCTATTTTTCCCCAATGGAGTATCAAGACGGGGGTTGGACAATGAGAAGTGTAGCTTCACCCTTCGTGACTTCACTCACGATACCCTTCCAGAGAACACCACTGTGGGTAGCATGTTTGGCTCTACTAAAATGACAGGAAAGCTTCGTTTTTATCTCCATTTAGAGGGTGCAAGTGTGGAGACGACATGAAGAAAAATATTCAGAAAAGCAAATCATCTTGTTCTGAGGGGGTCTCAACCAGCACACCGAAGGAGAGTGAGGGTGCTCATCTGAGTCCAGACGAGAGTCTGGTGCCTCAACTGACAGGTGAGATTGGTCAAGAATTGAATTCGAGGAAAGTTATTGGCACCCACCTGATGACAGCAGTTCAGTTTGGGCCACTTTTTCTGCCAGACACAGATCTGTCAGATATAGTCCACGCATCCGACTGTCCACTGACTACCGGTACCCTGGCAGTTGGTCTCAATCAGCCTGTGATAACAAACATGCATCGACATCCCTGATACCGAGAGGATCTTCCAGGTCCCCAACTCCACCAGTCTCCCCAGGTCCCCAACACCACCAGTCTCCCGGATCTCCAGTCCTTCTGGCTCGGCCATTTTGCCAACCATCGTAGTCTTACTAAGACTCAACCATTAAGACAACCTACGACTACAGCTGGGATCAAGGCTGTCAAACTACACAAGGTAAATATTGTACACGGTGAGGCAGCTGTCAGTGAAGTTTGATTCTTATATGATGTATGTATCTGCCTTCGACAAACAAGTTATGGAGAGGGCATGGAACGGCACCATGGAGGACGACGATGAAGAATACCTGCTAGATATTCTCAGTCGGGCAGACAGCCACACTGCCCCCAAAGAAGGCGCCATCCAAAAAGCCATTCTCAAGGCAGCGCATAATTAGGAGCTCATTCAGACTCCTACTTATGCAATGGAATAATAATAATAATAATAATGATCATTTGTAATGCGCCGGTATCTGTCAAAAGAGACGCTCATGGTGCAGTGACACATCAGTGTAAACAATAAAACAAAATACATGGTAAGAACAATGCAATATAAAATTACAAGGAACAATTATTGTAAAAAGGCTGACTGGCCCTGGTCAGGATATGCTAGGCAAAGGAATGGATGGCCAAGACGGCAAAGCTGCCTTTGATGGGAGCTCCTACTACCGAGGCCGTTGAGGAACTGTACAGGAAGATGCAACCCACACTGAAGAAGGTAATTGCCTTGATTGATTTAACACCACAGAATCAGGAGCATGCTCAAGGCTCAGTTTCTTAAGCAGTACATCTGTAGCCTGGATTCTGCAACCCTGAAAGTTTCTTCAACACTGTACGGCTGCAGAAGATATTTGCATTGAAAACCTGTCTGTTGAGTTCAACACCGTCAAGAGAAGATTTACGTAATATGTCCAATTGCCCAAACGTGTGGGCCGACCTTGACCTGCCTGCAACATACACCTCGTACGACGAGTTACGGATGGAATTCTCAAATGTCCTTGACTCAGGTTATTTGAAAATGGACATAGTGTAACTTTTATTGGCCAGAGAGTCAGTGATCACATGCAAAGGGCACATGTTGTACATCGTTACATCCCCACAAACAACCATGGGTTGTGATTCAGCAAAAAGGTTGAATACACCATTTCGGGGTATTATTAACAATTTGTGGGTCAAGGAGAAAGTTTATCAGAGCATTTTAGATTAGTTAATCCCAAACATAAATCAAAAGTGTTTAAAGTTATCATTCATTTTCCACAATCAGTTGATTTATTTTGTTTTAATTGGTGCTAATTTACTTCTCACACGTCATGCACACTTCTTTTTAAAATATCTTGTTAGGTTGCTCAAAACAGATGTTGTAACACCTAGTATTTTCGTACTTATTTTTGTACATTTTTAGGTTTTTAATATATATATGTCTGCTTAATACAGAGTCTCTCTAAGGTCAGGTTGAGAACAAAGGTAAATATTATTACATTCCTCTTCATCTTTTCGTTTTTAAACCTTTTGTGTGTGTGTGGGTTTTTTATTTTGTTTTGTCTTTCTCTACCTGTCCCTATTACAATTAAAGGTTGTTTTCTTTGTTCTCTTTTTGAAACCTATATGAGTTAAAGAGTTCCGCTGTACCCTTAGGCCTACACACATTACTTTTCAAATTTAGGCATTTGACATATAATAATATTAATGTGTTTTCCTGGATAAAATAAGCTACTTTGGCGGGATTTGAGGGAGTTTCTTTCGGTAGGCCTATGGATTAATTTTTTCATGACAGGTACAAACGAAAGTAAAAAAAAGTTAATGACTTGAAGAAAGTACAAAAGTTAAAAAACTTCTTTGGACACACATTATGTTTAAGCTGCTTTGTATGCTTAAGCTGCTTTGCTGCTTTGTTACATGGAACAGGGCCCGGCCATACATACAATTCCCTTTGAAAATATGGTTTCCCCC